>VZQC01009690.1:0-15006 GCA_009823505.1 Rhizomys pruinosus | reverse complement strand
TCAGTTGAGGGGCATTTGGGTTGGTTCCAGCTCTTCACTCTTGTGAAGAGAACTACAGTAAACATGGATATGCATGTATCTTTGTAGTAGGATGAGTCTTGTGGTGTGGGTATATACCCAGGAGTGGTATGGCTGGGTCAGGTGGTAAGCTCATTTTGAGTCTTATAAGGGTTTTCCACACTGGTTTCTATAATGGTTGTACAAGTTTACATTCTCACCAGCTAAACTGAACTGAGAAATGATGTCTGAAATACACAAAACATCAATACACAAAGCATTATTTAAAAAAAAAGACAAACAATGAATCTGCCATTTGAGCCAGTCAGTCAGACCACTCCTGGGCATATACCCAAAGGATTCACCCTATTGAAGGGATATTTGCACATCCATGTTTATTGCTGCTCTTTTCACAATAGTGAAGAGCTGGAAGCAACCTAAGTGTCCCTCAACTGATAAGTGGATAATAAAAAATGTAGTATATTTACACAGTGGAGTTCTATGCAGCAGTAAAGAAAGATTACAACATGAAATTTGCAGGTAAATGGAACTAGAAGCTGTTATGCTAAGTGAAGTATCTCAGAAAAACAAATGATGTATGTTGTCCCTCATTTGTGGATCCTAGCACCAAATACTTATAAGTAAGTATATATCTGAATGTAAATGCAAGAACCAGGTGTGCTGGATAGCTTTAGTGTCAACTTCACACACCTGGGTTGAGGAAGCCTGAATTGGGGAATTGGCTCCATTGGTCTGGCCTGTAGCCATGTCTGTGGAGTTGTCTTGATTGTTGAGCAATGTGGGAGAGCCCAGCCCACAATGAGTGGTGCCACCTGGGCAGGTTGTTGTGTACTGTATAAGAGGGCAGGCTGGGCATGGGCCAGGGGAGCAAGCCAGTAAGAAGCATCCTCAATGACCTGTGCCTCAGCTCCTGCCTCCAGGTTCCTGCCTTGAGCTCCTGTGTTGGGCTTTGCCAGTGATTAACTGTGACCCAGGAGATGTGAGCTGAATAATCCCTTTCCTCCCCAAGTTGGTAGTTGTTAGAGTGTTTTGTCACAGCAATTGAAGACAAACTAGAACACCAGGTAAAGAAAAGGAACCAGAAAGAGGAAGAAGGTACCTGAGGCAGAAGGTGACAGGTTACTAAGGGAGGGATTGATCAAATCAAGGTATCTAAATGGGAGGGCAGAGGAAGGGTTGTAGAAGGAAGGGGGGTAAAAGGGGGAAAAGGAGCCCAGGAGAAGTGGGGCCATAGGAGACTGGCAGTATCAAGGGAGAAATGGGGAGACCTTAAATGGAGGACACATGGAGAAGACATGGTAAGGGAGAGAGGAGAGGTAAATAATGCCTTGCTGGGGTAAAAAAAAAACTGAGAGATTCATATTAATCTAACTATCTGTTGACAAATAACACACACAATACCTCTGCATGAGTCCATGTGCAAAGATAAAGGCTGCATATAAAAAACAATACCAGACAGGAGAAACCTTCCTTTGAGTCCTTGACCAGGGTAGTCCAAGAGACTCCCCAAATTACACAGGCTATTGCCACAGCCCTTGATTGCCTCACAGAACATGAAGGTAAGACACTATTGCTGAAGACAGGACATACTTTGGAGACTGGATCTTCAGCAATGGAGCTGTGACAATTAGGGGTCTACAGAGCGTACTTCCATGGACAGGATGTCTATATTCAGCTTTACCCACCCAGGGCTCAAGAAACATTGAGGAAGAGGAGGCAGAAAGAATGTAAGAGCCAGGGAGGTGATGCAAGACCAAATGGAAATGAACCCTACAAGCTCCTGGGACCTGTTCATATGAACCTACAGCATTGGTATCAGCATGCACAAGACCCATGCAAGTTCAGCTGCGCAAAATCCTTGGCTGAAGAAATATTGGTAGCTGATGGTGGTCAGGAGGAAAGGGAGCATGGATAGGCTGACTAGAGCTCAGGGGAAGAGCTGGCACTGAGGAGTGGGCGGGGAGAATAGTTTGGCACAGTGGACCCCACCGCAAATGACAGAATGTGTGAACTCTGGGGGAGGGGTGTGTTTGTGGTGGGAAGCCTGTGGGAAGCTGCCAATGGAGAAGCAGATACAACAGCAATTAAGACTGGTTGAAAAAGTATGTGTGAAATACATAAAAATTCAATGAAATAAGAGACTGAAATCAAAGACATTACACTATCCTACTTGAAATTTTATTACAAAACTGAAGTAGTCAAGACAGCATAATATTGGCATAAAACAAACATGTAGATGAATGGAATCAAATAGCAGGCATCTTCTCTACTCTGTAGAATCTTCCTGAAGGGACTATGAAACCATTGACATAAGGAAAATTTTCAAAGCAAAATGCCAAACAGAGGAGCATCCCTGAAAACTGAACTTGGTGTCAATCCTCAGCTTCTTTGGATAAATAGAATCATTCCTGCCTATTGGATAACCGAAAGTAAAGACAGATTGTAAAGAGGATAGTAGTGTACATACAATAAGAATAAACGTTTATTCATGTTCAGGATAAAATAAAAAGACAACAGTAAGATGGGGAGTTAAAGAAAAATGATATAAAATTAGTGCAGGAAGAATCTGTAGGAGACATTAGAAGCAAATTGGATGATTAAGAGATTAGAATATTATCAAGTATCATCCTAGGATCATAATATTTATTACTATCTAAAAACAATGTTCCTGTCATACAGAAATCTTGGTAAAATGTTGGGATAGTGTGCCAATGTAAGGAATGGATATCAGAAAAAGACATTTATTACCGTATATTTTTCCAGGATTATTTGTTTTCTAATTCAATTATTCCATTAAGCTCTGTCACTTTGTGTATTGAACAACTGTGTAGCATTCCCTTCATGTAGATCCATGATGGATGAAATATTTAATAATATTTCAGTTTGGGGGACCATCTCCAGTTGCTCCCACAGCTCCAAAGCTCAGGCCTTCTCTGCTACCTAATAAGAACCAGCCATCTTGTCCCCGTTACTCTCCTTGGGCCTTGGCCCTGTCCAACTGAGGCTGTAGGAGAGTGGTCTGAGTAGCTGGGAGAGATAGCCAGATTCCATTATGCTGAGTCACCCTTCCCCTACTCCGAGGTCAGCCCCATTTGCTTGGCTCCAGGCTCCTTATTTGCTTAGCTAGTTAGAAATGGCCCAGATGATGCCCATCACATTGACTTGGGCCTATGCTCCTTTATCTTCCTGGAGAACTCCTGACTAGCCTGCCTGGATCCATCTGGTCACTCCCATAAAAAATCAAAAGAGAGAACCTGAATCCTAAACCAACTAACTATTTGTACATATCAAAATACAACCAAGCTACACCAATGATATAAACAAAATCAAACTTCAATCAATAAAGGCAGGCTTGAGTTTCATATCAGACACACAAGAAGCAAAAGAAATCCACATGCTCAGACCACAATTAAAAAAATACTAATATGTAAAACTAAAACAGTATGTCCCCACCAAACCCCACCAGTCATATAGAAGTGAATTCCTATACTAAACCCACCCACACATGGCTCAGGGACCATTGCAGAAGGGCGAGTGGAAGTGGATATGTGAAAAAGATAGAAATATTGAAGAAAACTCGGGCTGAAATTGAAAACTCAATAAGCTAATTTGCAATAACAGGAAAAAGATTCACCAACAAAATGAATGGGATGGAAAGGAGAATATCAAGACTGGACAATAAAAGTGAAGAGTTATGCATGACACGGGTGCACAAACTTGCATGCAGACAGTACATTCATACACATACAGAAATAAATAAAATTAGTTAAAAAAGTGAAGAGTTAGACTGCTCAAACAAAGAATATGAAAAAATTTAAAAACCTGTAGGAATGGAATATGTAGCAAATGTGGGACAACATGAAAAGATCAAACTCACCCATCATAGGCATAGATGAAGGAAAAGAATCCCAGGTCAATGGCATTGACCAGATCTGCAACAGGATTATAGAATACTTCCCTAGATTAAGGAAAGACATATCGATACAGATACATGAAGCACACAGAACACCGGCTAGATAGGACTAGAACACAAACTCCCTATAGCATATCATGGCAAAAACACAAAATGTAAAGAACAAGGAGAGAATAACTGAATGCTGCAAGAGAATAAGAAGTTACATATAAAGGAAAGCCCATTATAATGACCACTGACTTTTTTTCTGGCTAAAGTCTACCTTTATTAATTACATGTGACCCACTTTTCTAGACAATTTCAAAGGTTTTTCAAAACATCAAGTAAAACAACAAAAAGTACTTTTTATGGTAGAGGGCCCTTTTAATACAGTCATGTCATTATTTGTTAAGAATTTTCTTCTTCAACCTTATTTATAACATATTGTTATAGCTTAAAATAGCAACCAGTGTAAAAGCACACATACAAGTAACTTATAGCTACAAGTCAAATTACCAAGTCAGATGCAGTATATTAGGCCTGACAAAATTTACATAAATGCAAACTATTGGGGCTGGAGAGATGGCTCAGTGGTTAAGAGCGCTGTCTGCTCTTGCAGAAGACCAGGTTTTGATCCCCAGTACCCACATGGTGGCTAAGAACCATCTTTAAGCCAGGCGTGGTGGCACATGCCTTTAATCCCAGCACTTGGGAGGCAGAGGCAGGCGGACCTCTGTGAGTTTAAGGCCAGCCTGGTCCATAGAGTGAGTTCAAGGCCAGTTGGGGCTATAGGGAGACCTTGTCTCAAAAAAAAAAAATAAAATAAATACAAACTATTAACAAGCAATGCATCTATGCTGTTTAGTACTCCTGCATTTACTAAATATGTTGACCCTGAAATAAGTAATTAGCATAGGAGAACCAGGAGCACTGTTCCAGAGACTGAAATTTAGAAATACAAATCAAAGAACACAGGAACAGTAACAACACAGTACAAACCCAGTAATTTTGGGTTATGGCTTTTCCAAAATGAAAATCACCCTTGTAATTAGAATGTAATTCTAATGTAGGGCAAACAACACCAGATTACAAATACTCTCCAAGGCCCCCTCAGAGCCGATAGCTGATTTAGTGCCATTTTCTTTTTTCTGTTGATTCTACTGGGGCCCAAATCCAACCAATAGGAACTCTATTGTCACTTATGACCTCTTGGAGATGAAGAAAAGATTTGACATTGGCTCCTGAGTGTGAAAACAATGTAAGGCTTATTTACAAAATCCCTTTCTTCAGAATATCCAACTGCTTTAAGACTGATAATCAGTGGCTATAGGTCTTCTAAAAATAAGATCTAAAAATATACATCAAACAGCCAAATTTAGAAACAGGCTAGTTTCAATGAGGCTGTAGTTGAAATATAATTTCCATCTGTTTAGTTTTTCAAGGATTTTTCATACACATCTTGGGTTTTCTCTAGCCACTCTTGTTTCAAGATGATAGTGTAATTTATAACTTTACCAAACAAATCATTTGCCATATTTCAATATTTGTCATAAATTTAAAGTAAATGGATCAAAAAAGCAACACTTCTCTCTCTGTGATATGCACTTTTCTTCTTTAAGCAGGCAAGAATCATTTTCCACCAAAGCCTTCTATAATCTGCACGCTAACATCTTATAGTACAATCACCAAATCAACATTTTCAAAATATAAACATCATTAATATGTCTCTTCTGCCAGCAAAGTCCTCAGGAATGCAGAGCTCACCAGTTGTTTGAGGGGCCACCTTCAGGGATGTACTTGACTCACAATCATCCAGGATGAGGGCTTTGCCACCACCTTGTCTTCAAATTCATTTCTGTTGTACTTGGTAAAGCCCCACTTCTTGGAGATGTGGATCTAGAATTAACCTACCACTTATTTTCAGACTTTGTAATTGTGGTATATGGGGGAAGGGTATGTATACATACTTTAGAGTAATATAAAATTAAAGGAGAAAATGTGAATTCCCTCCCTCCCAAAAAAAGAAAGACAGGTAGGGCAGAATGCATGAGCATTCTGATGTGGAAGGGGCAAGAAAGGGGAATTAGGTCTAAATTTGAATAAAAAGTGAAAAATAAAAATAAATAAATAAAACTATTAACAGCATTCAGCTTGCCAAAAAAAAAAAAAAAAAAAAGAATAAGGGCTGGAGAGATGGCTAGTGGTTAAGAGCACCAACTGCTTTGCAGAGGACCAGGGTTCGATTCCCAGCACCCACATGGTGGCGAGAAACCATCTTTAACTCCAGTTCCAGGGAGGATCTAAACACCCTCTTCTGACCTCTGCAGCATTGACAGCACAGGTGCACCAACCTGCCGGCCTGGGGACGTTCAACAGAGGTCGACGGCCCAGAGGAGAGAATGAAGGGACAAAAGACACAAAGAATGGACAGCAAGAACAGGATTTTGATCAAGTGACAATTTTTTATTTTTCTCAGGCAGGCAATTATAGTGGTGAGAGCAGGATGTTGGGAGGGGGATCTTTAGCTCTCAGGGCAGTGGGTGTTCTTGAGGAAGCAGGATATTGGCAGGGTGAAAAGGTTAGCAATGAGTAGAAAGAGGAAAGGTTGCTTAGTAACTCAATCGCATGATCTATATCTAGGTAGCTGATTTAGCCATCCATGACTATGAACTGCTTAGCATGGTTTATACTATGTACTTATTGTTTAACTTTTAAAGACCAGCCAAAATGTTACTTATATAATCAAAGGTTAATTGATAGTATCAGCTCGCTCCCAGCATCTCCTCCTTTCTTATTACAAATTGGCAAGACCAAGGGACAGGGATAGAGGCCTGATCCTCAGTTTTTAATCTGGGTGTTGTGCTAAAGAAGGTCCATCCCTAGACTCGGCTAGTTGAAGAACCTTCCAGCCTCCCAGGGTGTCTTTTTCCTGAGGAGAAGACAGCTTTTATAACACCAACCTCTATGCAATCAGGTGTGTCCCTCAAGGAACCCAGAACAGGCTTTTTGTTGCCCTTCCTTTGCAGTACTTTGTCTCACATTGCCTTTCGTGCCTTTTTCGTACTCAGCGGGCCTCTGGGGGAGCCACACTGGTAATTACTTGTCCATGGACAAGTATGGCCTCTTTTTGGTCTGGATGGAGATGGGTTGGCTTGGTGTAGCCTCGTCATCTTCTTTGAGAGTGAGCCTGTGATAGTGAATTTGAATGGGTTTAGCAGCCAAGGAACCTATCTGTTGTTTAATAAAGCTTGTTAAGCGGTTGATGGCCCATGGACCAAAGAAAACAAGTAAGATCAGTCCTATAAGGGGACCTAAGAGGGAGGGCAGCAAGGTAGTAAGCCAAGGTGAGGTTGAGAATCAATTTTTAAACCAAAGTTCATCTTTTTCTCTTTCCTTTTTTCTTTTTTCTAAGCCCTCTCTGACCCTATTCATGCTATCGCTAACTACTCCTGTCTTATCAGCATAAAAACAGCACTCCTCTTTTAGGGCAGCACATAGCCCTCCTTGTTGTAGGAAGAGCAGGTTTAGTCCTCTACGATTTTGGAGGACTACCTCAGCCAGTGAGGAGATGGAATCAGTGAGATCAGAAATCCCTTTCTGTAATTCTTGAATGTCTTGATCTATTGTAGCACTGAGCTCCTGATAGCAGNAAAGCCCTCTAAGATGCTAAGTAAAGACTAAATAAAAACAATAAAATTGTAATGTTCACATAAAGACATTTATTAAATTCCTAGGTTTTACCATTGTAAAGAGATTCTCTTATTGAACAGGACTCTTTCTAGGGCTCCCTTCATGTCTCTGTTCCTCAGGCTGTAGATGAAGGGGTTCAGCATGGGGGTCACCACTGTGTACAGCAGAGACATGACAGTCTCATTCACAGTAGAATTATTACCTGATGGACATAAATAGAGACCAATGACTGTCACATAGAACAGTGACACCACAGATAGGTGGGAGCCACAAGTGGAGAAGACCTTGTGGATAACCCGAGTAGAAGGAACCTTGAGGATGGAGGACACAATCCGTGCATAGGACACTATGATGAGTATGAATGGGATGACGATGTTGAGTCCACCCAGGATAAACACAAGCACCTCATTAGTAAGGGTGTCAGAGCAGGCCAGCCTGAGGAGAGCAGATATATCACAGAAAAAGTGGGGGATCACATTGTCTTCACAGAAAGACAATCTGGCCATGAGCAAGGTGTGCAGCATAGCATGGAATGTGGTCAGCACCCAGAACAGAAGTACTAGACACACACAGAGCCTGGGGCTCATGATGTTGGTGTAGTGCAGGGGGAAGCAGATGGCCACATAGCAGTCATAGGCCATGATCACAAGGAGGAAGCTTTCCATGTCTCCAAAAAGAAAGAAAAAATACAGTTGTGTCAGGCATCCTGCATAGGGTATGGAAGGCACTTGGGTCTGCATGTTCTGTAGCAACTTGGGTATCGTGACAGAAGAAAAGCAGAGGTCAGAGAAGGACAAGTTGCTGAGAAACAAATACATGGGTGTGTGGAGATGGGAGTCCAGTCCAATGAGGACAATTATGAGGAGGTTCCCCAGGACAGTGGTGAGGTACATGGCCAGGAACAGGGCGTAGAACAGGTGCTGGTGCTGTGGCAGGATGGGCAGGCCCAGGAGGAGGAACTCTGAGACGACAGTGTGGTTGTTTCCAGGCATTGTATTTCTGCAATATCTGTAAGGTAAAAATAATAGGATACTGTAATTTTCCAAATGAATATGAGTACCTAGCTAAGACCTAGTGTTCTGTACTAACTGATCTCACAGCCATCAAAACAATTATAATTTCCAAACTAGTAATGTTTGCAATAATTAAAATAATTATTTTTTAACACTTTTTAAAATTTTATTTATTTTTTTTAATTTTATGCTATTTATTTATTTTTTTTATTGATGCTTTGTGCATTTCATACATCATTTTCCAATTCAGTTCAGGCATATTTCCCTTTCCCTCCCCCCCTACCCCCACCCCATCCCAGATCATGCATTTTGCCATAACTGTCCTGCATCTTTCTCTCAGTTTTTTTTTTTTTCATTTTTTAGCTATAAGTGATGATCCAATGTACTGTCTGCATGCAGATCTGCGCACCCATGTCGTGAAATGCCGCGGAGGTCAGACGAGGGTCTCAGATTCCCCTGGAGCTGGAGTTCTCCTGGAATTGGAGTTTCAGACGGCTCTCAGCCGCCATGTGGGTGCTGGGGATCGAACCTGGGTCCTCTGTAAGAGCGGTCGGCGCTCTTAACCACTAGGCCGTCTCTCCAGCCCAATTAAAATAATTATTAATGAAATTTTCTTTCTTGTTTTGTTCTGATTTTTTGAGAATAGGGTTTTCTTATAGCCCCAGCTGGCCTGGCACTCCCTATGTAGAACAAATTGGCCCTGATTTTATAGAGATCCATTTGCCTCTGCCTCCTGAGTGCTGGGATTAAAGGTATGTGCCATTATGCCCTGGCTTAGTGACATTTTCTTAAATTTGTTTCAAAATGTCTCAATATTCTCATTTCCTAAACACTATTTTTTTGTTGAGAAATAAAATTCATTGGCTTTTCTTTTCTGCCTTACTGGTGATTCTGTGCAATTTTAATGGGCTATTCTTCTATAGTGCCGCATATGGTGATATTCTTAAAGGAATTTTTAATCTTTAAATTTATTTATGTTAATTTTATGTGTATGAGTGTTTCACCTGCGTGTAAGTGCACCATGTGTGTGTGCAATGCCTGTTGGGGGCAGAAGAGAGTGTTGGATCCCTTTGAACTGGAGTTATGGAAGGTTGTTAGATGCCATGTGGATACTGGGGACCAAATCTGGGTCCTCTCTAGGAGCAGCCAGTACACTTAACCACTGAACCATCTCTCCAGTCCCTCTTAAAGAATTTTAGTAATCAACTAACCCCCAAGAGGAATTCAAATATCTCAATGTCTTAAATTACCACTTAAAACTCAGATGCACGTGTCTCTGACCTACAGAAATCTTTTATCCAGTGCTGACTGATCCTCTTCCCTTGGACGTATCGTAGGTACTGGAAGCTCAGCAGATCAGCAGCAGAACTCATGATCTCTCTTCACTCTCTCCCAGCTTCATCCTCTTTCTCTTACTTCATTTTCTCATATTAGAATTTTAATATTAAATTTTTTCTTGAATTGATTCTTTTCTCTTACCCGAACTCCTATCTGGCGCATCCTGTCGCCTCTCCTCTTCATTTTCCTGCTCCTTTGTATATGCCATAATAAGACAAGAACCTCTCCCACATCTCACAGCATCCTGTACTCACCCTGGAGCATTATGTGCCCTGATTACTGAGTTAAGGTGACTTCCCACCAGGTTACAAACTCCATGCAGGTGAGGCCACATCTGCCTTCATCCTGAACTACTTGGAGTGGTGCCTTCATGTGACTGATATTTTGTGAATATTTGTTAGCTGCCTCTCAGACTGACATATAATCTACTTCTACATTAAAAGTAGAAAAAATGACTATTCAAGTTGAAATTATTGCTAATATTAAATATTCCCCAATAATAAAATTTGTTGCTCTGATGAACTTCAAAAATGGATACAATTTTGCATTTATGAAGAGTGTTGGGATAGGTCATATTACTCCTCAGTAATATTGATGTTTCTAAATAAAATATTTATGCATCAGTTTACAAAATTATGTTGATATAGATTTGGGAAAATATATATGAGTATTTTATAAATTATGGAAAAATGATACAAGCAAGATTATTTTTCAAGTCCTCACTTAAATTCTTCCTTCCATCAGTACTACATGTGACAGTAAATTTGTTTCTACTATGCTAAGTCCTAATACAAATTTTTGTCAAATACAAGTCTAAGATGATACTTTGAAAGTAAATAACATTGGAAACAATTTTATTAAGATTTGATTTCATAGACTTTGAATAGATTAATCCTATCCTTGATAATATGATGAGCTGTCATGCAATCAGGTGGATACTTAAGAATAAAACCATGAAGTTTTCTGGAGAGTTCTGCACCCAGTGTCTTGGACTCAAGACTCTACTCTTCCCAGGGACTTTATTCTGCTAGTAAGCTCTTCAAATGTTGTACTTATCAGCTCCCAATACTATATAGGCTTTATCCTTAAATCACATAGAAGCTCATGCTCACACACGCATACACACACACACACACACATACATACACACATAGACATGCACGCGCACACACACACACACATGCTTAGAATTCTATGATGTTTCTGGACAACCATGACTAGCAAATCTCAAAGCTCACAGAGAAAGAAGCAGAGGAGCATAGGCAGATGAGGTACTCTCTTTCTCTGAAGGGTTGTAACTTTGGCCAACTGCTGGGATCTTTACTTTGCTGATGATGTCTAATGTAGCCACAGTCAGAGTTTGAACACTTAGACATTATTATTACATTAAAGAAGGAAGAAACAGGTAAGAATGTCTTGCAACTTTTTTTTCATTCAGTGTCTCACTATGTACCCCACACTGGCTTTCAACTCAAAATGCTCCTTCCTCTACCATCAGAGTGCAGGGTTTAGAAGTATGCACCACCCACACCCAGTTTCTGTCTTAACTGTGAACAAGCAGTACCCTTGTGTTGTGTAGGAATATGCACAAACATCACCAATCATAGAAACCATTTTCAGATATTACCACTGATGACCCAATGAGCTGCATATCCTATTTAACCAATTAAATCCACAATTCTTGTTGCTAGAGAGATTCAGAGGTTAAAAGCACTGGCTGCTCTTGCAGAAGACCGAGGGTCAGATCACAGCAGCCACATGGTAACTAACAACCATCTGTAATGCCAGTTCTAGGGGATCTGACCCATATTCTGACTTCTGCAGGCACTGCATGACATGGGTGCAGTTACACACATGCAGGCAATATACTCATACACATAAAATAAAAATAAGAAAATATTTGCAAAATATCATAGCTCTCAACCTAGATAGTACATTCAAATCACCTATAGACTTCCTGCTTTAAGCATTTTGTACACATGTGCATCACATGGGATTTGATGAAAGCACTGATTTTTAGTTCAGTAGCTCACCCTGTATTTTCCATGAATGTCAGTGGGCTGCATTTAGGAGCAATTACATCTATTACCACTAAAATATAGATCTTCGAGCTCTACTGAGTACAGTTAATCATAATCATGTTAGGAGACTTCACACTCCGCAGGTGAGGGTCTAATAAAGCAGTTTTAGAAAGACAGTATTGAACCCTACCTAACAGAGTTATGTTGAAAGTCTATGATCTTGTAAGAATAATTGCACAACAAATAATTGTAACAAACCTATAAATACTAAAATAAGCTATAAATGGTGAGCATGAAACATTAGAGACTATTTCCATACCTGAAAAATTCTTCTGCATTTGTAATGTAAAACTTGGAAATCCAAGTCTCCCTGGATGTACGGACAGCAAGAAACTGTGTCCTTCTTACAATTTACTCAGGGTGAGTGAAGTGGAATCAATGTCTCTCATTGGAATTCATGTCCACCTTTATGTACTACAGGTATGAGCAGTAACAGTCTCTGTAGTCATCACCCATCTGCACTGCACCATTTCACACCTCCCCTTCTGTCTCTGGCCTATGGGACTCTGCATCTCAGAGGAGCTCAGATCCTGAGTTAACTCATTAAAGATACACTAACCTCCCAGAACCCCTCTTGGACCAATTCTATCAGATCTCTGTAGTGGGGACTGATTACGGTGACTGATCGTCCGTAGTTAAACCTGTAGGGAAGGTAGAGATAGAGAAAAACACATGGGAATGTTCTTCCCCATATCCTGTTCAGGTTATAAGCAGAAGTTATGTGGGGCTGGAGTGGGAAACATGAAATGGTGACAGGAAAATTCTAAAAGTAATCAGAGATCAGACTGTGAATGATTTAAAACATATTCAGAGCATAAAAATTATTTTAGAAGCTATCAGAGGCTCTGAAGCAGTGTGCTACCAGAGAAAACATATGCTTTTGGAAGATTTCTAGATGGCAGTCTCTCAGTAAAACCCAATCCCTGTAAACAGGCTCCAGAAGAGATAAATATGCTGGTAAAAAGGTCAGTCTTCTAAAATCTAATTCTGTATACAATCCAATATAGGGAAAGGACAGGAATAAGAGAAAAGATGCGGTCCTCTATCATGTTGAATTCTTCCTCATGTCAATGGGAAAATCTTAATTATACACTACCATCATCCCAAGCCACTCTCTGTATATCTCAGATGACTTCCTAATGGCATGTTTTGTGTAACCACTATTGATCACGAGGCTGTTGTTGACATAATTTTTCACTTCAGGACCTTTTTCTTGTACCTGGCAAAGATCACTTAGGGCTCTGCACATAGTAATGCTTTGCAAACGTTTACTCCTAGTGGATCTCCATACTCATCAGTTTTTATCTTCTTAGATTATTAACTTTATGTACTCTGGAAAATGCTAAGTGAATCTAAAGATACATCCAGGATTTCAGACACACTACTCTCTGTTCTGGGATAATCACATTATTCCTTAAAAATTAGCCTTAGCTATCCCAGACAGAATGACAGTTCTTCTCCTTGAGTATTGATTAATAAAAGAAGTAACAATGGCTTGTTTGTGGCTCCACCTCTAATTTAGTGATACTTGTGTTACAGACCCTGATAGACTATACCCCTGAAAGCTATGCAATTAAACAGACCAGTGCTCTCCCAGTATCTTGGAAGCACCATTTATTGAAAATTCTGTCTTTCTTCCACTGTGTGTTTGTAAAATATCAGGTGGCTGAAATTACATGTACTCATGTTTGGTTTTTTATTCTATTCTGTTGATCTACATGTCTATTTTTTGGATTTTATGACTGTAGCTATGTAATACAATCTGAGATCTGGGGTGGTGATTCTCCATGCTCCTGTTGCTCTTTTGGCCAAGATTGCTTTGTCCATCTCTTAACTTTTGTGATTCCATATAAATCTTAGGATAATTTTTTTCTAGTTCTACAATAGTAAAACTATATTTTATTTAAAAAGTACAATCTCTAGAAATATGTCCAAGATAAAAAAAAATAATAAAAAGCACAATCAAGGCAGCTGGTGCCGGGTGGGTTTGGTTCAGTGCCTTTGTGTCTTTGTGTTTGCAGGCTCCTGAAGCACAGGAGCCCAGCAGTCACTCCAGACAGGTAGAGTTTGGGGTAAATGGACTCCTGGGTTGCTGGAAAAGGGTCTAAACTCTAAACAATTGTAGGGGGTGGCTGTCTGGGTGGAGCTGCCCTTTGCCTTTGCAGCCAGTGCTGGGTGGGTTTGATTCAGTGCCTTTGTATCTTTGTGCAGGCAGGCTCCTGAAGCATAGGAGCCCAGAAGTTGCTCCAGACAGGTACCAAGGCATGGGCTAAGACAGGCATATCCCCCCCCTCTATTTCCTTGTTCATTTCATCACGTGATTTCTTTAGTATTTCCATTTCCTTCTGAGCTTCTCAATCTTTTTGGTGCTCCTTTACTTTGTTGTTGGCTTCCTTTTCAGTGTTTCTACTTCCTTTTCGGAGTTTGTTTTTTTCTCCCCTAGTTCTTTTCTGGAGTTTGTCAATCTCTTACTTTAGTTCTTTCTAAAGTTTATCATTGTATCCGCTCGGTCCTTTTTGTGTTTTCATTCTCTCTCTTTAATTCCTTGAATTCTTTATTTTCTTTAAATTTCTCTGCCCATAGACTGCAATTATTCCTCTAGATCTGTTACTTAGGTCACCCCAGGGGGATCCCATTTATCTATCTCCTACAGGGTTGGTAGAGACTGCGTGTGGGATTATCCTGCACCTTCCCATGTTGTCCCTTCTTGGTGTCCCTGGCCATTGTGGGTTTCCATTTGTGATTCAAATCACAATGTGTTTTCACTATGTTAGTGGTTGGTTTTGCTTGTCTCCTTCTGATTGCTTTTTTTTCTTTCCTCCTCCTTGTTATGGAGTATTGACTTGTCAGGTTTCAGGCTTTCAATTTTGTTTCTATCTTGGCTCTTGGAAGTCTAAGCCACCTTCCCTTCCTGTTCTGAAGTTTCACCCAAAAAGTTCACTTGGATACTCTCTCAGCAATTCCATTTGGCAGT
>VZQC01009689.1:0-15709 GCA_009823505.1 Rhizomys pruinosus | reverse complement strand
ACCCTCTTCTGACCTCCGCGGCATTGCACGACATGGGTGCACAAACCTACATGCAGACAATACATTCATACACATACAGAAATAAATAAAATTAATAAAAAGAAAAATCATAACTCTGCTGGCCCCTACCTAGAAGTGTTTTTTCTCTTGGAATTCTATTCTGTCAGAAACACTAATGAGAAGCTTCTGGTCTGGCTTCTCTGGAGCCCAGGGTAAGGGAATGTGTGGGCTTTACCATCATACCCACCTTACTATAACACAACAGTGGCTTCTATGGACACTACAGAGGCAAGGTGAAGAGTGAGTGTGTTGGAGAATATCGCCTTGCTGCCAAACCTTGACCTCCAGCAGTGTTCCTGCAGAGATGTCAGGTACAAGGCATCCCTGAGGGCAGAGGGAGGGAAAGGACTGTTCTATCCAAAGCCCCAAAAGCATCATCTCAGCCAGAGAGAAACGGAATAGACAGACATCAGGGACCAGCCTAAACCTGGGACAGACAGCAGGTCTGGTACCTCTTCCTTGAAATACCGGATCTCTCCTCTATCAACAGGGTAGAGAAGAACAGGTGCCAAACTGGGAAGTCCTGCTCACGACTCCTGGGAGAAGGCTCTAAATACAGCAATGGAGAGAGAGCCTTCAGAAAAGGAAACCTTGAATTTTGCTGAACTGCCCTCAATTTCAGATTATTTGATGTTGCAGAAGCTCGCAGCCAGGCTTCCAGGCCTGGACTTGGGAATGATGAGGAGGCCCTCCACTTAGACAGGCACGGAAGTTGTACAGGTGGAGTCTGGGTTCCCTGGCTAAGGGAGCACTGGAAAGGAATGAGAGCAGAGGGGGACTACAGTAGCTAGAATAGGTTTCAAGAGCATGGGAAGAGGATATAGGCCCAGGCCTTCACCTCTTTCAGGCCTGAAGATAAGCAGAAAGCATAGTATGTATACCACTCAGTCTCCAGCAGTAGAAAAGAAAATCCTCAAAACAGAACTCAGGAGTATATGCTTACAAAAGAGTGAGTATGTGGGGCTGGAGGGATGGCCTAGCGGTTAAGAGCGACGACCGCTCTTGCAGAGGACCCGGGTTCGATCCCCAGCACCCACATGGCGGCTGAGAACCGTCTGTGACTCCGGTTCCAGGAGAACTCCAGTTCCAGGGGAATCCGAGACCGTCTTCTGACCTCNTTTTGTCTTTTCAAGACAGGGTCTCCCTGTAGCCCCAACTGTCCTGGAACTCACTGTGTAGACCAGGCTGGCCTTGAACTCACAAAGATCCGCCTGCCTCTGCCTCCCAAGTGCTAGGATTAAAGGCGTGCACCACCACGCCTGGCAAGACAGGGTCTTCCTATAGCCCCAGCTGGCCAGGAACTGGCCTGCCTCTACCTCCCAAGTGCCTTTTCTTAATCAGAAATCAGACCTCTAGTGCCACTTGCTCAAAGACTACGCTTTCCACTACCTTGATAGAAAAGAAGTCTAAATGGTTTAGAGACAGAGATGTAGCTGAGAAATGTTTTCAAGGGCAAGAATATCCCAGAACTGCCTGGGCGGAGAGGAAATGACTTCTCACCAGGCTCCCACAGTTGTGAGAGAGCAAAACTCAAATCAGTGGGAGTGGATAGATTATCCTGGCACTGTAGGGACAATGAGTTTCCAGAGTGGAGCTGCCTCCAGCAACAGCAGCAGCATTCCCTCTAGGCTGTGTGAGACTGTGTAACTGAGAAGAGAGACTACGGAAATTTGGAGGTCAACTGGAATTTGTCCCAGGCTTCCAGATTTTTTATTTCTGTATATGGGTTTGTGAATGTGTGGTTCAGTGTGCATGTATAGAGAGATTAGATGTCAATCTTGGGTGTTGTGTTATTCCTTGGGATAGTCATCCAGCTTGTTTGAGACAGTGTCTCTCACCACCTCCTAGGGCTTGCTGATTCATCTACGCTGGCCAGCAAGCTTTAGGGATCTTCCTGTTTCTACCTCAGCTGCACTGGGATTACCAGGGTGCATCATCACACCCAACTTTTTATGTACATTCTGGGAATTGAATTTAGGTTCTTAAATTTACATAGCAGGCACTTTGAGGACTGGCCTATCTTCTCAGCCCTCTCCTCCATACACACTCCAGCCCCCAAACCCAGGGAAATGGTGGGGCGAGGCTGGAGAGATGCCTCAGTGGTTAAGAGCGCTGACTGCTCTTGCAGAGGACCCAGGTTCGATCGCCAGCACCCACATGGCGGCTAAGAACCATCTTTAACTCCAGTTCCAGGGGAATCCGACACCCTCTTCTGACCTCGTGGCATTGCAGGACATGGGTGCACCAACCTACATGCAGACAGTACACTCATACACATAAAAAATAATAAATTAATTAAAAAAAAAGAAAATGGTGGGGCAGGGGTCTGGAAAGATGGTTCAGCAGTTAAGAATACTTGCTGTTCTTCCAGAGGACCCAGGTTTGATTCCAGCACTGAAATGGCAGCTAACAACCATCTGTAACTTTGGTTTCAGGGTATCAGATGCCCTTTTCTGGCCTCTTGCAGACATACAACAAAACATACACATAAAAAGTAAAAATAGGGCTGGAGAGATGGCCTAGCGGTTAAGAGTGCCGACCGCTCTTGCAGAGGACCCGGGTTCGATCCCCAGCACCCACATGGCTGCCGAGAACCGTCTGAATCGCCAATTCCAGGAGAACTCCAGTTCCAGGGGAATCCGACACCTTCTTCTGACCTCCGCGGCATTGCACGTCACGGGTGCACAAACTTGCATGCAAACAATACATTCATGACACATTCATATACATAGAGAATAAATAAAATTTTAAAACGTAAAAATAATAAAATATTTTTTAAATGCTGGGCACCAGACTCTCCAGCTACCCACCGGCTTCTTCAGAGGAACCCGGGGGTATACGAATCCCCAGCACCCACAGTGGTCGCGCTAAACCGTCTGTAACCGCAATTCCAGGAGAACTCCAGTCCAGGGAATCCGAACCCTCTTCGGAACCCTCCGCCGCATTGCACAACACGGTGTGCACAAACCTACATGCAGACAGTACATTCATCACACATACAGAACATTTTTTCTTCTTATATTATTTATTTTTGTAGTGTATGAATGATACTGTGTGCATGCAGTCTGTGCACCCGTGTGTGCAATGCCGCGATGAGAGAGGTCAGAAGAGGGTCTCGGAATTCCCCTGGAACTGGAGTTTCTCTGGGAATTGGATACAGACAGTTCTTAGCCGGCCGCATGTTGCTGTGCTGCTGGGGATCGAACCCGGGATCCTCTGCAAGAGCGTCAGTGCTTCTTAACCGCTAAGCATATCTCTCCAACGCCACATACAGAAATTAAAAAAAAAATTGCTGTGGCCATTGTGTTGTGTGATGCACATTGTATAATCTTAGCTTCTCAGCAAGGCTGAAGTGCAGGATTGTGAGAGTTAGTTCCAGGCTAGCCAGATTAGTACAAAGGGAGACCTGTTCTCAAAGGAAACAAATTAGCCAGACATGTGATTCACGTGTATGATCCACGTGCTTGGGAGGCTGAAGTAGGAGGGCTGCTACAAGTTTGAGGGCAGTAGGCTACACAGTTAACCCAAGACAATCTGGACTGTAGTGTGAAGTCATGTCTTTAACAAACAAACTTAAAAGGAAAAAAATAGTTGATCATTAGTGAAATAACTACAGTATGCAACCTTTGGAAATAGATTTTTTCTGGCTTAGTGTAATTTCCTGGAGAGTCATCCAAGTTGTTAGGGGTATAAATAGTTCATTTCTTTTTGTTACTAAGTAGTGTTCCATGGTTTGTATGCACTGGATTGTTTAAACATTCACTTTATTAAAGGGGTATCTGAGCTGACTCCAGTTTTGGTTCCTATAAATAAAGCTGCTGATGAACATTTGTGGTGGATTTTGTGTGAACATAAGTTTTCATTTCTCTGGGATAATTATCCCAAGAAGCTCAGTTGCTGGAATTCATATGGTAGTTGCATGTTTAGATTTTTAGAAGGAACTGTCAAGCTGTTTTCCAGCATAGCTGTGCCATCTTACATTCCCACCAGCGTGCATGAATGATCTAATTTCCCTGCTTTTTCACTAACATTTGGTATTGTCTCTATTTGTGGTTTTAGCTATTCTGATAGATGTGTACTGATATTTCACTTGTGTTGTTTTGGTTTGCATTTCCCTTAAATGTTGGAATGATGTGAACATTTTTGTGTTATTTTGCCCATTTGTATATTTTTTTAAATCTTTCATGGTTGACCATTTGCTATTAGATCTATTTTTTCTTTGTCTTCTTTTTTTTTTTTTTTGAGACAGGGTCTCCCTGATAGCCCCAGATGGCCTGGAAACTCACTATTCGACCAGAGCTGGCCTTGAACTTCAGGAGAACTGCCCTGCTTTCTGCCTCTGAGTCGCGGTGACCTTACAAGCATTGCAACACCATGCCCAGCCTCTAATGAGATATTTTGCTTATGCTGCAATTGTTTAGCCTCCTTTTAATGTATTTAAGGTTACTAATGTTTGTTGGATATTGTGGTTTGTAAAAACTTATTTTTTTCCATTCTATAGCTTGTTTTTTATCTTCATATAAAGTTTCATAGGACGGTATTTTTTTTTTTTTGGAGGACAGGGTCTCCCTATTGGGCCCCAAGCTGTCTGGAACTCACCTTGTAGACAGGCTGCCTTGATCTCACAAGGATCCACCTGCCTTTGCCTCCCGAGTGCTGCGAATTTAAAGGCATGTGCACCACGCCCATCTTTCTTATTTTATGAAATTAAAGATGCAAAGGGAGGCTGCAAGTTAACTTTACATAGGAGCTTATGGTTCCCAACTGGAAGTATCGGTTTTTGACGCGGAGGCATCCTCATACTATGGAATTAACATTATTTAGTTTTGGACTGACAACCGAGTAAACAATATGAATAGTCCTCGCCTGGCACTCGGACCCATCCTGCCCCCACTCAAGGAGTTTATGTGCTCTAGAGGAGGCCTTCCTTAGAGTGGAATGCCTTCCCCGAAGGGCGATGGAGAGTCAATGGGGTCTCTAGCACGTTCAAGCAGCCACACTGCCCTCTTGCCTCCGATTACACGTAGGACCAACCAGGTATCGACCTTCTCAGCCACCAAACACCAAGAATCCCATCCCCCACACCTACCATCACACAGAAAGGCCCACCCACCCTACCCCCCCGCACTCCTCCCACCCCCCCAATCCCAGCCCCCCCACCCCCACTCCCGCAGCCGCCCGCCCCACCACACCCCCTACCACCCCCCTTCCCCGCACCCCACCCACCCCCGCCCCCAGCCCACCACACATGGCTCCGTGGCATGACAACACACGGATGCACCAACCTTAGATGCAGACAGTACATTCATACCACATTAAAAATAAAATAAAGCTTGGGATGGTGGCGACACCTTTAATCCTAGCACTTGGGAAGGAGAGAGTGGTCTTTGTGAGTTCAAGGCCGCCTGGCCTTACAGAGTGATTCCAGGACACAGCTGGGGCTACGGGAGACCCTGTCTCAAAAAAACACAAAATAAATAAATAAAATAAAAGTACTTATAAAAAAAATAAAAAAAAAAAAAAAAAAAAAAGGACCTGGGTTCGATCCCCAGCACCAATGGCGGCTGAACCGTAATGTAAACTCCCAATTCTAGGAGAACTCCCAGTTCCAGGGGAATCTGCGAACCTCTTCTGACCTCCGCGGCATTGCACGACACGGTGCACAGACCTTGCATGCAGACCAGTACATTCATTTCAATAATAAAAGACTTAAATAAAATAAAAAAAAAAAAAAAGAGGAATTGCCTGGCATGGGTGTGCTGTGCACGCCTTAAACCCCAGCTCTCAGAGAGGCAGAGGCAGGACCAGCCTGGTCTACAGAGCGGAAGCTCCAGGCAGCTGGACTAAAGGGAACCCTGTCTCAAAAAAAAAAAAAAAAAAAAGGAATAAAGAGGGAATTACTTGATCCAGGAGGAGCTCCTAGTATACTTAAGGAGAGGCTATAAGGAAAGATCATATTCAATTGCTGGCTCTCACGCCACTCTCTATGTATTATAAACATGAGGAACTTTTGTAGATTTTTTTGGCAAATAGGATATGATCTGATATTATTTGGACTTAAGAAATTCTGGCTTCTGAGAAGAACATCAACTGTGAAATGGTGGATCTTAGAAAGGCATAACCCGGGGGCTGGGAGGAGATGGCCTAGCGGTTAGAGTGCTCCGACGCTCTTTGCAGAGGACCCGGTCGATCCCCAGCACCACATGGTGTTTGAGAACCGTCTTTGACTCCAAGTTCCAGGGGAATCTGATAACTCTTCTGACCTCCGCCGGCATGCACAACACCGGATGGTATATATATCTTTGTTTGTATATGTACATTCATACACTACTGATATAATTTTTTTAATATATTAATAATATATAAAAAGAAATGCTTTTAATGGTGTCTTATTAGTGAATTGTTTGTACTCTGCCTGGCTAAGGAAATTTTGTGCTCGACCAGTGTATTAAGGCTATTATCAATCTCTCGCATTGTGTATTGGCTATGCGCCTCCTGTAAGCAGGCCTATAGTAGCGGAACATATGCATACGTCTAATAAAAAACAATCAACAGTGATAGTACAAGATTAGCTGGAGGAAGATGGGGATCTCTCATCATGAGATAATAAGGCCGTCCATCTGACAGAAGATGGAAATAGCCGGATCCGGGCTCAGCAGAGACCCTCAAGTGGAGGCAGACTGTTTCGTTTCTAGGTGGCATGCTGTTCAGGAGTGTGGGTGGCAGGGAGAAGACTGGAGCCTACTTAAAGGGCTGGAGAGATTGGCTCATTGGTCTAAGCAGTATTTACTGCCCTTCGTAAGAGACCTGGATCATTTCCAGGACTGCCTGGAAAAGCTTAGCAACTGTCACATAACTGACAGTTAACAGCCATCTGATGCACTTACTTCTGCCTACCAGTGAGGCACTAGCATGCACATAGTGGATTTCATAATCGCAGGCACAAACAACTCTAAACACACTATAAAATAAAAAATAAACAAAGGGACCGGGCGATGGTGGCACCAGCGCCTCTAATCTAAGCACTTGGGAGGCAGAGGCAGGTGGATCTTTGTAAGTTCAAAGGCCAGCCTGAGCTACAGAGTGAATTCCAGGGACAGCTGGGGCTACAGGGAGACCTGGTCTTGAAAAGAAAAAAATTAAATAAATAAATAATAAATAAATAAATAAATAACAAAAGGAGGCTCATTTTTAAATTAAGCAGGATGTCTTAGCAGATGTCCCAGCCTGCTCCTCCATCAGTGGCCCCCAAAGCCTCTGTTTTAGGGCAAGTCTCAGGACAAGATATCCTAGGAATGAGCAATTGCTTTCATTTGTCTCTGCGCTTTCAGGGTATTGGTTTTAGTTTAACATTTAAAAACGTGGTGGCTCCAGCTGTGGCCATCAGGTGGCCCACGCCTTTTAATCCTAGCACTCTGGATCAGTAAGCAAGCGATCTTTTATGAGTTCAAAGGCCAGCCTGTTAGGTATACAGAGTGAGTTCCGGACAGCTGGGCACAGGGGAACCCTGTCTCAAATGCCAAAAAAAGCCAGGCGTGGTCGCACCACGCCTTTAATCCCTAGCCTTGGGGAGGCAGAGGCAGGCAGATTATTTGGAGTTTAAGGTTCTGCCAGCCTGGTTCTACAGAAGTGAGCTTCCAGGATAGCCTGGGCTACAGGAGACCCTGTCTCGAAAAAAACAAAAAGAAAAAAAAAAAAAAAAAACAAAAAAAAGAGGAAAGGAGATCCCTGTCTAGGTCGATGTTGAAGACTGTAGGTAGGTAGCAGGGTATAGAAGCTAAGACCTTCAGGGGAACGAGGGTTCCTTAAACAGGCAGAAGAGTGTCCCTCTCCCTCACAACCTTTTTGTCACTGAGAAAATAGCCCATCCCCTAGACAGAGGCAACTTTGCCTTGGTTTCCTTGGCTGGCTTACTGGACCATGTGCAAGTATCCTAGGAGTCACTGACTACTCTTAGGAACGTTGTGCTAGAAATGCAAAGGATGGCAGGGTACAGGGCCAGGAAAATGCCTGGTGCTGTCAGGCAGCATCAGGCAGGAACGAGATTTAGGTAGGACCAAGACAATTCCTTAGGTGTCAAGGACTGGGCCGACTGCCGTACCGTTGAGAAGAGGCCCCTACTGCCTGCTTCAGGGAATTTGGAAGACAGAAAGACCTGAGAACGTCATACATTCGAGACACACTCTTTCCTGTGCTGGGAACCTTGTTTCAAGGTGGAGATGAGCAGGCAGCGGCTTCTAAATCTCTACCAGATTTGATTTTCCCGTCAGACACAGGGACCTTCCAGTGCCTGGCCCCCAGGCCTTCCTGCCCACTTTTATTGCAGGTCCAGCCTCCCCACTGCAGTACCACCTATGAGCACAACTTCTGTCAGCCGTCCTGGGGTAGCCACTGCGGTACCATCAAAGGAAGACCCCAGGAGCCAGTCACGGAAATCCTGCCTGACCTCCCGGGACCCCGAAGCCCAAGCTGCTGCAGCGCCATCCTCACACTGGAGTTTCTGATGCTTAAACTGGTCCAAAGCATTCAACAGACACAGCTGACACGGCGGCCTGTCTGTACTTAAGGCCCAAGATGGCCCAGGGGCCGTTAACATGGCTCTCCCCAACCAGGTCCTATGCCCGGCTCCCATGGCGTCTGTGTCCACGATGTCTGTGTGCTGAGCTAGAGAGGTGCTGTCCATGCCTTCCTGCCACTAAGTGAGAAGGAATAACGCCTGCAGAAGACTCAAAGTCCAGGAGGGTTGCTGTGACAATAGGGAGGTTCTAGGGACCCAATTACTTCGCTGTAATTGCAGCCTCTTGTGCTCAGTGAAGCTTTGGGGAAAGTTGAACCCGAGGCTCCTGCTACTGAGCAGTAAAGGCTGGAGGGAGAAACAGACGGTACAGAAGCTATCAGGAAGGAAGGACTAAGCCCTCGACAGAAGAGAGGGACAGAGATACTTCAAATCGCAATGAATCACTCAGCCGATTCAAAGTCATGTGAAGGACAGAGTGGACTATGTCGCAAAAAGAAAAACCTAGGCCCTGCTCTCAGTAGGACCAAGTGAGAGCGACGCACCCCTAGCTAATGCAGACCTCCAGGCCAAGTGAGCACCTCATGCAGCAACTTAGAAGAGGGACAGGCAGAAGCTCTAGAAAGCCTTATGTCAGACACTGGTAAGATAACATCGTGGCTTCCGATACTGGGAACAAGACGTCCCCTTGCTCCCTGTGGGAACTATACTAAATAACTTCCTCTTCTGAAGTAGGAAGATAATTTTTCTCTTCTTGATCACAACACATTTCAAATTTAAGATTCACAATTAACAACTTAAACGAACATAACACTGCAGATGTCCATATAAAACAAAATCCGTAAGACAGTATACACGAGTTGGAGATGCAAGTCAACTTATCATTGCAGTTTGTCGAGGGACCTCTAATGGAAACAGAGGAAGCATGTCAAAGTCCACAACCCAGGAGTCTCCGACCAACATACCCATAAGGATTTATTAGCTAAGGTAACGTTGGTATATACTGGATGCAAGTAAACTATCTCCACATTAATTTTCACAAGGCATGGGGTCCTCACAACACGACTCCGGTTATTGGTCAGGGTAAATCAGGTAGGGCACGTGCAACGGTTTAATCAAAAGAGTTCCCGCCTGAACATTTACAGCTTTCGAGCGCACATCAGATGAAAGACACAGAGGGACGAAAGAAGGTGAACAAATGATATCCCCCAAAGGTCATAACTAAGGAAGCAACACATCTATGTATCAGAATCGCGCAAACCAACAAAGACGACCGAATCTCTCAGTATACTGAGACAAGCATCTGAATTTTCTCCATTGCCACATCATATTCCCACGCATTCTATATTACTTCTCTCGACCCAACCCTAACCAATCACATATGCTGAACAATAATATCTCTTGGGTGTTCTTGTGAGACTCCTTAGGAACTTATTACAGAAATGCGGGACAAATTTACAGGCGATAGGGGGCGGAAGAAAAACAACAAGTCGACCCTATAAGGCTGCTCAAAGCGATATCCTTTAGTGCCTGTCCCTCGCATTGAATGTATAAGGCCAATGCTACTATCTTAACACCTACTTCCCAGTGGATTGACAGAGGAGATTCTAGTAAGTTCCTATCTCAAATGGGCTCAAGGATATAGGAGACTAAGTACACGTCTCGAATGAATGAGATGGTATAAAGGTAGTGGGGGCGCTGGGACACATGTGTTGTCCTGTGGACGAAGACAAGAGAAGCACCTTCGCGCACGAACACAAAAAGTCCCCAAGGCAATTGTCCTGCTCAGCTCAGAGTTTGGCC
Organism: Rhizomys pruinosus; assembly: GCA_009823505.1. Lineage (NCBI taxonomy): Eukaryota > Metazoa > Chordata > Mammalia > Rodentia > Spalacidae > Rhizomys > Rhizomys pruinosus. The sequence continues at coordinate 5,331 of VZQC01009689.1, read as the reverse complement.
CCTTCTCTGTGTGCGGATCTACTGCATCACAGAGCGCAATGGGATGGCCTCCCTTCGCCCCATCAGCAAGAGAAGCCGTGTAAGTTATTTTGTCATATCTGACCATCTGCGAAGTAGACAGGTACCACTAGGCTTTCAGACTCTCACTCACGCTTGACAATCAATCACGAGTTGTCGGCCTACAGATATTAGGCGATGGAGGCCCTGGTGGCATACGACCAAACCCAATCTATTCCAAAGCCGGAGGCCCAGCTGACTAGAGATCAAATGACAGAACCAGGTTGAACAGATAGCATTCAGGCATAGTGGGTCATGGCGGTGCTGGTGGCCTCCCACGCGTCGGTGAAAACGCAGACCACGCCTTATCAGACTCCACAGAGCCCAGAGAGGGCATGGCTGTATATCGTTTCTTGTCACTGAAGGAGAACAAGTATCTGAATGGTATATGAAGTCAGGAGGCGCATCCAGGTGTTCCGCAACTCACGACCCCGGGGATAGCTTCGATAGTAAGTTGCGCACCTATCCCATGGAAGTGGACTAGATCGCGAAAGTGTCTAGTGCCTAAGGACAATTCTATTAGTTTCATATACATTAATATCACTGATTCATTCATTTCATACTACCTGCCTTTTGTGAGCTAGGTACATCAATTAGAGAGTCAAATCATTCAAATGTCCATAATACTCGCTTAGATTGATATGAATTAATATCTGCAAAGGCCAGCGACTTGCTGCTGTTACGGCCCAGCAACACCCGCGTCAAAAGCGCACTGGCGGTAGAAACTCCACTTGAGATGCCATGGTAACCCAGGCACTATAGCCACAAAAGCCTTGTCTACTAATGGTGTGTCTAACATGTCTCGGGGACCAAGAGTCTCACAACAAAAGACATTCTTGAGGACCTTTGGAGCCAAGACAAAGGGTTCTCCCTGCGTAGAAAGGAGATTCTACTCTTCGTGTATTGTCATAGTGAATATTCTCAGCCCGCCAGGAAGAGTCAACTTACCTCTCGAATATCCCCGACCTAGCCACGTCATTGTCTCAAGGAATGCACACACTCCTTTAACCTTCGGAGAGCCAAAGCCGAACACAAAGTCAGCGGCCATCTCCACCTCAATTCTCCCTAAGTCGAATAGGGATGGAGAAAACTGCGGAGGCAGCTTAGGAGTCCTAGAGACTCTCCGCACGAGAGAAGAGTGAAATGTCAGGATACGAAGCGATACACTCTATCCTAAATTTCCGTGAGGAAAGGCAAGAGAGGATGTATGTTTTACAAGTAGCATACTCTAATTTATGATCGTCACGAAATGATTACTCACAAGGAATACAAAAAACTATAGATACCTTCAATCCAAGCTAAGTTAGATATAAATTAGATGCAAGAGTTGTAGGGGAGGGCGAATAGAAAATTAGTGTGAGAGCCATGGCCTAGGCTGCTGCTGTCCACCAGCTAAGCACATCAAGCTACCCATTCAGAGGCCAACAAATTTGCATCAGCCACTCGAAAAAGAAAGAGACTCGTGTCTGGACAATTGGCAGGCTATGGTATGGGAATTGTCGAGGTCCTCATATGAGTTTAATGCGCGGTCTCAGATCCAAATTAAGCTTTTCAAATGCTAGTCTCTGGGGGCGTTGCCCGTTGGCGGCCACCTGGTCAAGGTAATTGGTTGAGGCACTCGCTAGTCCAACTTAGGGAGCCTACTAAAAGTGGAGAGACAAATTCTGCGCCTGCAGGACGCATCCAACGTCAGTATCCAGGCTCTTTCCGAATGGCTATCAATACCTGCCTAACCCCACACCTGTGCTACACGACATACTCACTCATAGCTCAATTCAGCCATATGTGAGGCAGCAACGCCAATTAATTCCCACAGACAACTATGTATACTCTTGACTTTCTCAAACCCCATTAAAAGCCCACTGAGTTACCAAGGTACAAGCCATCCTGTATTACCTCCGCTCCAAGGAAAAGCTTTCGTACGTCATATTGAAGCATCTCAGTGCACAAAGGAAACAGTGATCTGTGACAACACAGTCAAGCACAATAAGTAGAGGAAATCGGGGGACAGATGCTAGGACTCTATTCTTCACACTCCCCAGGACCTTACCCATGACATCAGATCTTGTTCCCGTGCAGGTATAGGTGGAGGCCCCATAGTGAGGGCTGTGGGCATAATGGAGATGGCAGCAAGGAGACCAGCAGGTGCCCCTGGGGGTGGTTCATATACCTGCAGCAACCTGGATCTTGGGGATCGGCTTGTTTACACCTAGTTCAGGGACCCATTCTCACTCCGGCACCACGCTTCGAACATTAACCTCTATACCATGCCATCTGCACACACAAAAAAAATAGTTCAGAATGCACCCCGGAGAGACATGTTGGCCCAGGGCTCCCACGATTCTGACACAGCTTGCCTTATACCTGGTTCTAGCCCAGGCTCTCGCGCATAGAGACACATATGCTGTCTGATTCGCATTAAAATCCTGTTGCCCCTGTCTAAGATAGGAGCTAGCGGAGCTGTGGAATTCCAGCTTTTGGGGCCTGTGGGAGCACCCTACCAAAGATTGGTAAATGAGACCAAGGAGGCCTTAGTCTTTTGGTATCCATCTCAGCACAGGAGTCTCCTGACGCCCGCGGATACAATTCTTTAGGTCACTACCAAAATCATGCCATTCCTAAAGACAGGAGCTGCACATAGGAACAGGAAACGAGAATTTAAGGTCAGAAACCATACATGACTCTTATTTCCTGGCACACGCTCCAATCCGGGGTATATTGGTGGGCTCCTCCTGATGTGGTCGCAGGGGGGGAGGTGTAAGTCAGGGGTGGAGGGTGTAAGATCTTCTCAGCACGAGGCTATCTAGGAAGGGAAATGAGGGGGTCAGCTGGGGAAGGGCATGGAGCTGGGAGAGGGGCTTGGGCCTGTGGGATGGAGGAGCTTTGTTAGTGATAAGAACGAACGAAGAAGCAGGGGAGTACTGCATTATGTGTGAGGAGTGGACGACATGGTGGTCTCTCGGATGGCAGGGACAGCCGGTGATTCATCGGTGGCTTTAGGGAGTGGAGGGCCTGGTACGATGGGCTTTAGGGTTGGAGGAGCTTGGGAAGGGGCTTAGTGGGATGGAAGGGAGTGCTGGGACAGGCTTAGAGAATGGATGGGGTGGACAGGGCTAAATACTATTTACAGGATGGAGGGGGCTGGACAGGTGGGCTTTGAGAGATTAGGATGGAGGAGAGCATGTGTGGTACATGGTGGCTCTCTAGGATGGAGGGGGCTGGGACCAGGGGGCTATAGGATGAGGGGCTGGGGGAGGGGCTTAGGATGGAGGAGCCGGGACAGGGGCTTAGGATGGAGGAGCCGGGACAGGGGCTGATTAAGTTGAATCGGAGGGGCTGGTGATCCAGAGGTGGGTCATATGTATGGTTGATGGAGGGGTTAGGGTACAGGGGCTTAGGCTGGATGGTAGCCGGTGAACAGGGCTTGCGATGGAGGAGCTGGGGCGGGTTTGATTAGAAGGGGTTGGGACAGGGGTGCCCTTAGGATGAGCAGCTGGGGACAGTGGGCGTTGTTAGGATGGAGGAAGCTGGTGAAGGGGCTTAGATGGTAGCGAGCTTGGGACAGGGGGCTTAGGATGGAGGGCTGTGAGCAGGGGTCCTTAGTGGAGGGAGTGAGCTGGGTACTAGGGGCTGTTAGGATGTGGAGGAGACTGGTAGGAACGGGGGAAACTGTGATGAGTATGTGCATGTCGTCGGTGGGACAGGGGCTCTAGGATTAGAGAGGGCTGGGACAGGCTTAGGTTGGAAGGAGCCGGGACAGGGTTGGATTGGACGGTAGATAGCGGGACAGGGGCTATTTAAGGTGGAAGGAGCATGGGAAGGCCTTGGGATGGAGGAGGCTGGGGAGGGGCTTTAGGTGGGGGGCTGGGACAAGGGCTTAAGGATGGAGTGGAGCTGGGACGGGTAGGATGGAGATGGGGGGGTACAGGGGCTTAGTGAATGGAGGGTAAGTGGGACGGGGGTCTAGGGAATGGACGGGGCTTGGGAGACAATGGTTTCGGCTCGGGATCATGTTAAGGGTATCGAGGTGACTGGAGTCGCCGGGGCATTTTGCTGGGTGTGGTGAGTACGGGCTCGGGAAGGGTGACTTGGTGTCATAGATGAGGGGCTTGGGGGATCACGGGGCTTTAGGATCGGAGGAGCTGGTACCGGGGTTAGAGATTCTCTCTGTGGGTAGGAGTCTGGACTCATTGTTTTTAGGATAGAGCAGAGCCTGGACCTAGTGTTGGGGAACTTAGGGATAGAGGGCATACTGTTCTAGAGACCTAGCGGAGTGCTGTGGAGGGTAATGTTGTAGAAGGAAATCCTCGGCGACAGCGTCATGGAGACGTGCTTATGCGATTTGGAGGGGCTGGGTGTCAGGCGTCCTAGTCTTGGTTAGAATGCTGATAGGGCTGGGTCAGGCGGGCTGGTAGGTGACCTGTGGAGGAGGCTGGGACAGGGGAGGCTTATTAGGATTTGGAGGGGGCTGGGTGACCATGTGGGATAACTAGTTTGTGTAGGAGTGTAGGCACGCCTCAGGGGACAAGGGGATAACTTAGGATCGGAGGAGCTGGGACAGTGGGTTAGGATGGAGGGGCTTTTTTGGGGCGGGTCGTGTTTCAGAAGATAGACGGGCGTGGGGACAGGGCTTTAGGTAAATGGATAGTATTACGAGATCTGTGACAAGGATTGTGGGGAAATCTTCTTTAGGAGTGATTAGTGGGGCATGTTTGTGTGTGCCGTATAGGTGTTCGTGCAGACATATCATGGAGTTGGAGAGAATGGGCTTTGTCTGTTCGATAGGGTCTTTTAGCGTACTGTGTCGGTGGACTCTGGTTGGCTTCTTAGGGGCTTCGTCCTTTGAATAGAGGTGATTGGCATAGGTGTTCTGGTTTACGTGCGAGGAGGGTCTATAGTGATGGGAAGGGGCAATTAGTGGGTACAGAACAGCGGTGCTCTTATCTTAGGTGTATGGGATACGCGATGGGTTGGCCATTGGGAAGTATTCTTTTTTATGGTACTTAGAGTGCCGGCCTGTGATCCAGAGCGTTGTCTTTAAGGTGGCTGGTGCATGGAGGGCCGGTCGCTGTGCAACGTTAGAGATGGTGGTCAACATGGGTGGTTTTAGGACTCTTGCGGACTGGCTAGCACTAGGACAGCGTGGTGAATTTAAGGATTCTGTGTGTAGATCTCGTAAATCGTGAAGGTGGTCTGGCACCAAGGTGGACTATATGTCTTTGATTTGTAGGGGTGTAAGAGGTGGTGTGTGTGTGTGTGTGTAGGATAGGTGTG
>VZQC01009685.1:188343-220497 GCA_009823505.1 Rhizomys pruinosus | reverse complement strand
AATGTGTCTTGTGGGTTTATACCCAGGAGTGGTATGGCTGGGTCAGGTGGTAGGCTCATTTTGAATCTTTTAAGGTTTCTCCACACTGCTTTCCACAGTGGTTGTACGAGTTTACATTCCCACCAGCAGTGGAGGAGTGTTCCTCTTTCCCCACAACCTCTCCAGCATTTGGTGTCTTTTGTTTTCTTGATCTTGGCCAGTCTTATTGGAGTGAAATGATACCTAGCATGGTTTTAATTTGCATTCCCTTAATTATTAATGATGTGGAACAATTTTTAAGATGTTTCTCAGCCATCTTTACTTCCTTACTAGTGAAGTCTATGTTCAGCTCTTTACTCCATTTCGTGAGTAGGTCATTTGTTTTCTTCTTTGTTTTCTTACTTCTTTGTTTTTTAAGTAGTTTATATGTTGTGGATGTTAATGCTCTGTCAGATGTATCAGTGTTTAAGGTTTCCTCCCAATCTGTAGGTTTTCTCTTCACTTCCATGGTTGTTTCTTTTGTTGTACAGAAGCTTTTGAGATTGATGAGGTGCCATTTGTCAGCTGTTGTCCTTATTTATTTTTTCTTTTAATTAATTGTGTAAGTTTTCTATCACTTTGAAATTTTCATGTTTCATAATATCTAAATGAGTTTTTGCAGCATCTGTCTTCTGAGACTGTGCTGAGGGAACTATCTTGTTAGAGCAATGTCTTTGGACCTGTATCCTTGATGTGGCCCCAACAATTCTTTTGTGCAAAGTGGTTTCTCCAGCTATAAATGGGAAAATGGTGGCCTCACTGTAATCTTAAATATCCACCCAGTCTTGTCATCCCTAGTTCTAGACTATCTCATTCACTCAAGATCAAACATTCTTCCTCATCTCCAGTGTGCACTTGCTTTCACTTGCTCCAATATGTAATTTCTCAAGAATACTCATATTGAATTATTATCTTTTGAGGTAGAGTATCAAGTGGCAATTTCTTGGAAACTAGGCCAAGTGCTGAGGACACATTACAAAGAGCACATTGTTTTGCTGGTGTTAACTGAAAGTCATCATTGCACATTACTTTATCCAGTTCATAAATGTCATTCTTACAAAACCATCCCTTGTTAAATCTGCAAACAAAACATCTGTTATATACTTACTATTGTACTTGATCATGGAGGGGAATTTAATGATTTGGCTATTTTACTGAAGGAAATAATTAACATAATTTAAAGGATGTGAAGTTCCCTAAACAGGAATGGTAAGATAGGTCAGTGGCTGGAGGCACTTGCTACCAAGACTGATGATCCAAATTGGCTTATTGGGACAAATATGGTAAGAAAAACAGACTCCTGCAAGTTGTCCTCTGACCTCTATATGTTCACTATGGCATGGATGACACATGCACACACATACAAATAGACACACATTCATGTTAAAAATGAAATTAAAAATTACAATCAAAGTATCAACTGAAGGAAAGAAAAATAAGTATTTGGGATCATTTTTTTCCTCTCAAGATATTATAAGAATTATTAACATTATCCATTAATCAGGGCTTGAGTCATATATAGATTTTATAAATATCTTGTCAAATAAACCCTGAACTAGCATCATTAATTCTAACATTATGTTAATTGAAATGATACTGAATGTCCATTTAAAATTATACTACTTACCCCAGAAGTCCCAGCTCAGACTCCAGACAGGTGCACTGGGCACAGTGAGGTGCCAGTGAGGCAAGGCAGACCTGCCTTGACCCTTGGGGGCTTACCACCTTGCAGGTCAAAGTAGCAACCCAACCCAAAATCCCCTACCACCTAACATCAACCTGGTGGAGCTCTGGTGCAGAGGACGTAACAGGCAGATCATTGGTGATTATAGTCTGTGCAGCCAATGTTGAGGTGCCAGAATTGAAAGAAACAAATAAACAGACAAATCCACATGCCATAGACACAAAGAAAAAACAACATGGGAAAGCTCATAATAAATCCACACCAAACTCCATCAACTGTACAAAAGATCTCTACAATGAGATCTCTGAGGAAAGAAGACAAGACACTGACCTTAGAATAAGAACTGTAGACATATTCAAAGAAATTAGAGAACTAAGGGAAGAGAATGAAATACTCAAGAAGGACCTACAGGGAGAAAATGACAAACTCTGAAAGGAAGTGGAAACACTGACAAGATCTCAGGCCTAAATGAAAAACAAAAATGACCGATTAACCAAGAAGCTACAAGATGAGAATTACAGGGAAGTGGAGAAATCTAAAGAAATCGCAGGATGAAATGAAATAGGATATTGAACATTCATCCAATCACCAGAAAAGGATGGGAAAAAGCCTCAGAAGCAGAAAAAAGAATAACAGACCTGCAGGATAATATGGAGCAACTAGAAAGCGTGAGTAAAGATTATGAAAATTTTAAAATAAACACAAGAGTGGAACAGCCAGGAAATGTGGGACACTATGAAAAGACCAAACCTTCTCATCTTAGGGATAGAGGAAGGAGAAGAACACCAAGACAACACTGTTGACCAGAACTTCAACAGGATAATATAAGAAAATTTCCCCAAACTGAAAAAGACAATCCCATACAAATACAAGAAGCACACATAACACCAAATAGATAAGAACAGAAAAGAAACTCCCCACACCATATATTTGTTAAAACACTAGATGCTCAAAGCAAAGACAAAATACTGAAACCAAACTCTGGTGCACCCAACTTTATAAACACTACTCTGCAGGAACTCAAGACACAGATTAAACCTAACACACTGATTGTGGGAGACTTCAACATCCCACTGAGCCTCTTGAATAGATAAACTGGACAAAAATAAACGGAGAGACATCAGAACTGAACAATACAATACAACAAATGGACCTCACAGACATCTAAATAATATTCCATCCAAACTACAAGGAATGTACTTTCTACTTAGCACCTCTTGGAACATTCTCCAAAATAGACCACATACTGGGGTACAAAAGAAATCTCAACAAATACAAAAGGATTAAAATTATTTCATGCATTCTATCAGACCACAGTGCAATAAAGCTCAATATGAACACCAGAATAAGCCCAAATAGCTACAAGAACATAGTGAGAATAAACATCACCATCCTGAATAATGAATGTGTCAGGGAAGAAATAAAGAATGAAATAAAAGTATACATGGAACCGAAAGAAAAAGACAATACAACACCACAAAACTTGTGAGATGCTTTAAAACCCGTCCTAAGAGGGAAATTTATAGCCCTAAGTGCCCACACCAAAAAAAAAAAAAAAAAGAAATCAATAAAATAGAAACAAAGAAAACAATATGTAGAATCAATGAATCCCAAAGCTGTTTCTTTGAAAAGATAAAAAATTAGACAGACCTCTAGCCCAGTTAAGCAAAAGAAAAAAAAAAAAAAAAGACAGAGCAACTCCAAATAAAAAGTATTCATGATGAAAGGGGAAACATCACAACAGACAAAGAAAAGATCCAGACACTATATGGGAATACTTCAAAAGCCATTAAATTTGAAAACTTAAGAGAAGTGGATTAGTATTTGAAATCCTGGGAATGAAGAAAGCTTATCCAAAAAGAGATTGACAGTATAAACAGACCCATAATATTTGAAGAAATTGAGTATGTAATACAAAACCTCCCAACTAAAAAAAGTCAGGGCCCAGATGGATTCACAGTGAAATTATATAAAATATTTAAAGAGGCCCTACAACAATTACTACTCAATATGTTAGGAAGGATACAGAGAAAATTCTCCCAAATTCCTTCTATCAATCCAGCTTCACTCTAATACCAAAACCAGGCAAACATACAACCAAAAAAGAAAGCTATAGATCCATCTCACTAATGAACATAGATGCAAAAATTCTCAAAAAAAATACATGCAAATCACATAGAGACACATCAAAAAGCTCATCCATTATGACCAAGTTAGATTCATACAAGAGATTCAGGGATGGTTCAACATATATAAATCAATAAATACCATAAAACACATAAATGGACTGATAGACAAAAAACACACATTGATCATCTCAATTGAAGCAGTAAAAGCCTTTGACAAGATCCAGCATCCCTTCATGTTTAAGTCATAGAGGAAATCAGACTGAAGGGATCATTCTTCAACATGATCAAAGCCATATATAGCAAACCCACTGCCAGCATAATCCTAAATGGAGAAAAATTGGAATCATTTCCCTTAAAGGTGGGAACCCAGCAAGGCTGCCCCTTATTGCCACTCCTCTTTAATGGTGCTTGAAATGCTTGCTAGGGCAATAAGACAAGTTAAGGAAATTAAAGTAGTTCTAATTGGAAAAGATGAAGTTAAGCTATCCCTTTTTGCAGATGATATGATAGTTTACATAAGGGATGCTGAAAACTCTACCAGAAAACTTCTAGAAATGAATAACAGCTTCAGTAAAGTGGTGGGATACAAAATTAACCTGGAAAAATCATTAGTTTTCTTTACAAAAACAATAAACAAGCATGTAAGGAATATAAGACTCCCCCACTCACAATAGCCTCAAAGAAACAACAAACCTGGGAATACACCTAACCGAAGATACCAAATATCTCTACAACAAAAAATTTAAATTCCTGAAGGAGATTGAAAATGACATTAAAAGACGGAAAATCTCCTGGGCTCATGGATTGGAAAAATTTACATAGTTAGAATGTCCATTTTAACCAAATTGATATACAGGTTTTAACCAAGTTGATATACAGATTCAAAACAATCTCAATCAAAATCCCCATGAGCTTTTTCACAGACTTGGAAAAAATAATTAAACTAAATTCATATGGAAAAGCAAAAGACCCTGAATAGCTAAAGCAACCCTGAGTGAAAAATGCAATAAAGGGGTAATTGTTCTACCAGACATCAAGCTACATTACAGGGCCATAGTCAGAAACACAACCTGGTACTGACACAAAAACAGACACATTGACCAATGGAACTAAATTGAAGATCCAAACTTGAGCTCATATAATTTCAGCCACCTCATATTTGAAAAAGGGCCAAAAAAACCTGGATCAACATTTGTAGAAGAACAAAATTAAACCCCTACCTCTTGCCCTGTACAAAAATCAACCCCAAGTGGATCAAAGTTCTCAAAGTAAAACCTTAAACCCTGAAGGTGATAGAAGGAAAAGTTGGTAACAACCTACAAGACATAGGTGTAGGAAAAGACTTTCTAAATCAGACAGCTGCTGCACAGGAAATAAACTCAACAGTTGACAAAGGGGACCTCATAAAACTCAAAAGTTTCTGTACAGAGACAGAAACTATCAAGGAAGTGAAAACCCACAGAGTGGGAGGAAATCTTCACTAGTGATTCATCTGACAGAGTGATAACATCAAGAATATATAGACTATTCCAAAAACAAAGAAGAAAACAAATGACCTACTCAAAAGATGGAGTAAAGAGCTGAACAGAGACTTCACCAGTGAGCAAGTAAAGATGGCTGAGAAACATCTTAAAAAGTGCTCCACATCATTAATAATTATGGAAATGCAAATTTAAAACCATTCTCAGTTATCATCTCGATCTGATACGACTGGCTGAGATCAAGAACAGGACACCAAATGCTGGATTGGTTGTGGGGAAAGGGGAACACCCATTCAATCCTGGTGGGAATGCAAACTTGCACAGCCACTATGGAAAGCAGGGTGGAGAACCCTTCAAAGACTCAAAATGGGCCTACCACCTGACCCAGCCATACCACTCCTGGGTATATACCTACAAGACTCATCCTACTACAAAGATACATGCATATCCATGTTTATTGCAGATCTCTTCACAATAGTGAAAACCTGGAACCAACCCAAATGCCCCTCATCTGACGAGTGGATGAAAAAAATGTGGTACATCTACACAATGGAGTACTACTCACGGTAAAGAAAGATGACAATATGAACTTTGCAGGTAAATGGATGGAACTTGAAGCCATTACGCTAAGTGAAGTAACACAGTCCCAGAAAAACAAGCCGTGAATGGTTTCCCTCATTTGTGGATGTTAACACCAAATCCCCAGATGAAAGGGAACCTGAACAACATTATTGTTACATTTTTGTTTATCTGAAAGCAACTATGTTGTTATAATGTAAATCTCTTAACAGGATCTAGAATTGATCCATCACTTACTCTCAGACTCTGTAATTACTGTATGAGTGGAAAGTATATATATATATTAGGGTAATATAAAATTACAGGAGGAAAATGTTAATTCCTAAACATAAAAAAAGACTGAGAGAAAGATGCAGGATAGTTATGGCAGAGTGCATGATCTGCGGTGGGGTGGGGGGAAGGGATAGGGGAATGTGTTTAAATTGAACTGAGAAATGATGTCTGAAATACACAATACATCAATAAAAGCATAAAAAAATCCCAGACTACCCGGAGTGGATAGAAATATGCAAAGTTAATACAAGCCTTTATAGAATTATATTTTCAGTTGTTTTGGACATGTTACATATTCCATTGATTTGGCCACATTTGATTTTCAACCAATAAAATAGTCCCTTTAAGTAAATATTACTTAAGATGTACAAAGGTAAATGTATGAATGTATGCACTTAATGCTCCTAAAGCAAATTTGTTTTCCTTTTCAAAAATTGGGTGTAATTTTAAACTACAAAATGTCTGTCCCCAACAAGTGATCCTGTAAGATCATTATAAAAAAATTATACAACTTAATGTATGTCCTTTCAAACATATGACAATAAAGTGAAATTCTATAGTGCAATTAAAAATGTTTTAGTCAAATAGAGCAGAAATATATGAAACAATACAAAAAATACAGATAATTGATACATAGACATCACATTTTTTAGTGTATGTAAAAATATTTAAATACAAACAAAGCAGAGGAAATATTTATTTTCTTACTGTTGTAAACACAGTGTTTCTAGTATTATGCTTGCTCCCTGCCAATGACTTTGTGACATTTAATGAAACAAACTTAGCTCTGGGAATTGTGGCAGTTTACCCATAGCAGCAATGACCCAAATTAAGCATATCTAATGGATAATTATATTGAGTTATGAGTTCATTAATTTTTTAATTATATAATATCTTTCCTTTGTGATCCTGAAAAGATATTAAGCTTATCCAAATATGCTATCCATCTGATTATTAATATATTTGATATAATTATAAATGGAAGCATCAATGCATATTTTTAGATGATGGACTGATGCCTAAAAGTGCTTATTTTTTATCTGAAAGTACACTTTTGTTTTTTATCTATTCCAGCCATAGACAAATAATTGGTATTATTTAAATTGAAATTTAATAAAATGGTTTGGAGAGATGGTTCTGCAACTAAGAGTGCATATTGCTTTTTCAGATTACCAGAAACAATTTTCAGTACCCATTTCCAGTGACTCAGAACGACCTGTAACTCTGTTCTATATCAGACACTTCTTTTGGTCTCTGAGGACTGGTCTTATAGAGAGTCACACAGTATCTCACCCACTACACCGCAAACACAACTCTACACAAACACCACACACACACCACACACACATTATATATATATATATCTATATATATATATAATTTTAAAAATGAACTTACAAAATAATTTCTAGCTGGGTGTAGTGGCTAATGCCTTTATCTCCAACCACTTGGAAGCAGAGGCGGGGGGATCTCTTTGATTTCTTGTCCGTTGGTTACAAGCAAGCTCTAGGCCCCCGCTGCAACTAAGGGGAGGATCTGTCTTAAGAAGACCAAAAAAAAAAATGCTTCATAGAACTGAATAACAATAATAATAATAATAGTAATAATAATAATAATTATAATAATAATAATAATAATAGAAAATGTTCATGATGCTTATGAAAGATAATGGGAATAAGTACTTTCTATGATGTCCTGAATTTTATATAAGTTATAAATGCCAAACTAATTTAATAAGTTCTAAATAATCATTCCAATTTTTATTTTTATAACTTATTATTTAGTACTTCAAATGTGTGTGTATGTGTGTGTCTGCATGTCTTGTGCCTGTGTGGATCTTGCAATACGTGTGTGTGTGTGTGTGTAGGTCAGTTCTTCAAGGGCAAAGGAAAATGTCAAGCATTCTTCTCTACCACTCTCTGCCATATTTCTTTGAGGCAGGGTATCTTACTACACCTTGGATTAGGTTTGTTACCAGGAAGCCACAGTTACCCTCTTGTCTTTCACAGCCATATGCAATCTAAATTCACATCCTCCTGTGTGCAAATCAAATACTCTACTCCGTGAGCCACGTCTTCAGCTCCCAAGTTCTTGTTTCATGATATTGTTTGTATGTTCCTCATGGTATCCTCTTGCTTGAATGATGCTAGGTTAATTTATTCCATTGCATTCTTTGTTGTCTAAAAAGTAAGGGTTATATTATTGATTGTAATGAAATTTATATACTGGGCTGAAGGGATAGCTCAGCCGTTAAAGGCTGAGGCTAAGAACTGCAAAAGAAAAAATAAATAATATGCATATACTTTATATACTGTCAATCTGCATCAAATAAAGATATGTCTGTGTTCAGTACTCTGCTTATTTTTGTTCTTGCTTAGTTAGATGCAATATTTTTATTTATGTTATCCAGGAATGTTTATTTTTGTCTTTCATATTTGATCAAAATACCTAATCCTAGAGACACATTAAGAGAATGAACAGATACGCATACAACCCAATTTAATAACGAGAAAGACATGAATACTTACGTAGAGATCTTTCCTTCATTGTCTGTCCACAAATCAAACCACACTTGATTTTGTGTTCAGAGTTCCCCATCTTTCAAATAGATCGAATGTAATTAAGACTCCGTCACTGGATCTAGGAAAGATATATCTGGGTCTTGTTTTCTCCATTCAAGGCCCTTTTGAAGGCATTCCTAAGCTTCATTTCCGGTTCTTCCCAGGAAATAATAAGGTTTGAAAAACAGAGGAAAAGCAAAAGAGATAATATAAAACCTAGTATCTTTAAAATCCAAATACACAAGCTGTACTTTGGAAGTTTTCCTTCCTACTGAAAGTCCAGTACCTGCATGCACAAAATATTACCAATACTCTCCTACTGAAAATAACCAGAACTTTATGAAGATTGTCCCTTTTATAATGTAATAATGTAAATGCTGATTGAATGATCCTAAAATCCTGACTGAACCAAAGATTCCTACTAGTCCATTTGTTAACCTAGATCAAAAAATATATAAAAATCATGATCCCCTGTGTGGATAAAACAAGTGTTTGGGGGATATAGCTGTTACTGGCAAGTCGGAAATATATTTTAAAGACTTAACTGATCAAAATTTTATTCATTCAATGCTGAATACCTCAAAACTTCAAATATGTATATATATATATATATATATATATATATATATATATATAATTTTATTTTATTTTATTTAAAAGGTTTGGAAAAATAGATAGGCAGTTTCAGGCAAATGGCTTCCATCTATTTAACAATCTTGCATATCTTTTTTTTCTTGGTGACAGAAAGAGAATGATGTTCTTTTTAGTTTTCTATAGAAATTAGAAATCTAGATATATGTACTTGAGTTGAAAATGTTCCCTGTGCATTTAAACATATGGAATTTTTATTTTTTTTATTTTTTTTACTGAATCAGCCTTTATTGAATTTATTCTTTTAATCTTATTTACTTTTTAATATATATTTTGTACAAGATTATCAAATCTAGACCCGTGTCCTCCACCCTAATATTATATAATATAATATATATATATATATATATCTAAACTTTTTTTTTTCTTTTTATATATATATATTTTTTTTTTTTTTTCTCCTAGTGTAGCATTGTACTGTCGCTTGCAGTTTGTGCCCCCGTGTAATGCGAATGCCGCAAAGGTCAGAAGCAGGGTGTTGGATTCCCCTGAACTGAGTTCTCCTGGCATTGGAGTTTCAGACCGGTTTCAGCCCGCCAGTGGGTGTTGGGGATCCGAACTCGGGCCCTCTGCAAGATTAGTCTGCACTCTTAATGCCTAGGCCATGCTCTCCAGACCCAATGCTTATTTTGATCAATCTAGGTTTCCATATGGTTCTTCTGGTATTGATATTCTATTTTCTACCTTAATATTCTGTTATGATGATTTTCTCATCCTTTCCAAGTGGGTTTGCCAGTTTTGCACTGTTTTTCATTGTCATTCTCAATTTTCTCCACGTTTCTATATGTTGTGTAATTTCATTCTACTGTTTATAATTGTATTCATTTATAATTTATTCCAAACTTCTTTTAGAGTTAATTTCATTATATATTGTTGTTGCATTCCTTTCATTCAGTTCTTTAGATTTCTTAATCATTGTTATAATTGTTCTTTTAAGTCTATGTCCGGGTTACATGCTAAGGAAATGCTTCATTATAGGATTTGTTCATTAGAATAGTAATGTTTGGTGTAGGTTTATCATTTATATTTTTCATATATTGTTATGCATGTGTGCTTTATGCATTGGGGTTTTGTTGTTGTGGATGACGATGATGGTGGTGGGTTGGTGTGGGAGTTGGAGACATTTAATTTTTTTGAGCTGCAGGCTGATTTCTTGTATTCTTCAGGTGTTATTGTTGCTACCTTAACTTTCCTGGCACGTGTGGACTACTTTCGTTTCCAAGGTCTCACCCCTCCACTCCTCGCCTGCTAGCCAGCCCCCTCACTCAGCCAGCCCGCCTACGCTCCCCCACTGGCCGAGTCTGCCACAGGCCGTCACGCAAGCTCACCCCGGGTCCACGGACACGCCACCCGGCAGGCACCCCGGCACTCCGGTCTGTGTCGCGTCCCACCCCCCTCAATGCTGTGCACGCTGGAACCCCCTCCCTTGCCCTGTGGACACACGCCTATCCACAGTGCAGAACTGCAGTCATAAAACAGGCCAAATTGTCACCCCCTCAACTTTGCTTTTCGCTGCTCAGGACACACCCAAACCCAGGGAGCTGCCATCTCAGTTAGGGATCAGCTTCTCTCTTTCTTAACTAGTATTCAATAAATTAATTGGCTTTTAGCTAGGCCACGGGAGACTGTAGGTCTTGAAAAAAAATTCCCACATAGTGCCAGGGCTTCATTACCTCCTACTATGGAGATATGCCCTTAGAAATGGGGTGTGGGAAGGAAAAACATTAGACTCCCTCAAGTTACTGTTTTTTAGTTTTCTCATTGATTTTAGTTTTTATAGATTTTTTAAAATTATTTTAAATTTTTTTATTACTTTTATTTATTTCTGTACTGTGTATGAATGTACCTGTCTGCATGCAAGTTTGTGCACCCTGTGTTGTGCAATGCCACGGAGGGCGTAAGAGGTGTCGGATTCCCTTGGAACTAAGTTTCGGAATGGAGTTCAGCTGTTCGGCCAGCCATGTGGGTGCGGGGGGAAAAAATTCGGACCAGGTCCTCTCAAAGAGCTTCGGCGCATCCTAATCGCCTAGGGCCATCTCTCCAGCCTAGTTGATTATAGATTTTTAAGCAAAACAAGCACTTAATTTTTATTTTGAATTATATATAGATATTATATATCATAATATTATATTATACATATACATATTGTGGAAGTTTTGAGGTATTCAGCATTGAATGAATAAAATTTTGATCAGTTAAGTCTTTAAAATATATTTCCGACTTGCCAGTAACAGCTATATCCCCCAAACACTTGTTTTATCCACACAGGGGATCATCGATTTTTTATATATTTTTTGACTAGAGGTTAACAAATGGACTAGTAGGAATCTTTGGTTCAGTCAGGATTTTAGGATCATTCAATCAGCATTTACATTATTACATTATAAAAGGGACAATCTCATAAAGTTCTGGTTATTTTTCAGAGGAGAGTATTGGTAATATTTGATGCATGCACGGTACTGGACTTTCAGTAGGACGGACACACTTCCAAAGTACAGCTGTGTGTATTTGGATTTTCAAGATACTCGGTTTTATATTACTCTTTTGCTTTTCCTCTGATTTTTCAAACCTTATTTTTCCTGGGAAGAACCGGCAAAATGAAGCTTAAGGAATGCCATTCAAAAGGGCCTTGAATGGAGAAAACAAGACCCAGATATATCTTTCCTAGATCCAGTGACGGAGTCTTAATTACAATTCGATCCCTATGGGGGTGGGTGAAAGATGGGGAACTCTGACAACAAATCAAGTGTGGGTTGATTTGTGGACAGACAATGAAGGAAAGATCTCTACGTAAAGTATTCAGGTCTTTCTCGTTATTAAATGGGTTGTAGCGTATCTGTTCATATCTCTTAATGTGTCTCTAGGATTAGGTATTTTGATCAAATATGAAAGACAAAAATAAACTTCCTGGAAACCATAAATAAAAATATTGCATCTAACTAGCCAAGAACAAAAATAAGCAGAGTACTGAACACAGACATATCTTTATTTGATGCAGATTGACAGTATATAAAGTATATAGGCATATTATTTAATTTTTCTTTGCCAGTTCTTTAGCCTCAGACCTTTAACGGCTGAAGCTATCCCTTCAGCCCAGTATATAAATTTCATTACAATCAATAATATAACCCTTACTTTTTAGACAACAAAGAATGCAATGGAATAAATTAACCTAGCATCATTCAAGCAAGAGGATACCATGAGGAACATACAAACAATATCATGAAACAAGAACTTGGGAGCTGAAGACGTGGCTCACGGAGTAGTAGAGTATTTGATTTGACACAGGAGGATGTGAATTAGATTGCATATGGCTGTGAAAGACAAGGGGTACTGTGGCTTTCCTGGTAACAAACCTAATCCAGGGTAGTGTAAGTGAAAGATACCCAGCCTGCCTCAAAGAAATATTGGCAGAAGAGTGGTAGAGAAGATGCTTGGACCATTTATTTTCCCTGAAAGAACTAGACCTACCCCCAACCCAGCATGCACAATCACACAGCAAAAAGACACAAAAAAAAAAAGACACACAAACACACACATTTGAAACGTAACTAATAAGTTTACATAAAATAAATTGGCATGATTGATTTCGACGTATAAATTAGGTTGGCAATTTATAACTTCATAAAAATTCAGGACATCAAGCGACAGTACTTATTGCCCATTACTCTTTCATAAGCATCATGAACATTTTTTCTATTATTATTATTATTATTATCAATTATTTATTTATTTATTATTACTATTATAATATATTATTGTAAATTATTAAAATTATTATAAAATTTTTTTTTTTTGGTCTTTTTAGACAGGGTCTTTTGTTTTTTTTGAGACGGGGTTTCTATGTCGTACCGGCTGGCCCTAAGGAAATAAAAGAGATCCCCCCGCCTATGCTTCCAGAGTTTGGGATTTAAAGGCATTAGCCACTACACCCAGCTATGGAAGTTATTTGTAAGTGTCAATTTTAAAATTAGTAGTAATTTATATTTAGACTATATATTATATATATAATATCTGTTTCTATACGTTGTGTGTGTGTGGTGTGTGTTAAGTGTCGATCGGGTGGTGGGTGGGCAGCGCGGACCCTTCTTCCTATAGTCCAGTGCCTACAGAGCCAAAAGATCAGTGTCTGATCTAGAACAGAGTTACGGTCGTTACTGAAGTCACTGGAACTGGGTACTGAAATTGTTTTCTGGTAATCTGAAAAAGCAATATGCACTCTTAGTTGCAGAACCATCTCTCCAAACCAATTTTGTAAATATTCAATTTACACACCTACCCATATATTTGTCTAGTGGCTGGAATAGATAAAAAACAAAAGTGTACTTTCAGATAAAAATAAGCACTTTAGGCCTCAGTCCATCATCCTAAAAATATGCCTTGATGCTTCCATTTATATTATCACAATATATTACCTCATCAACTAGGATGAGCATATTTGGATAGCTAATAATATCTTTCAGGATCACACAGCAGAAGACTTATATAATTAAAAAAATTATGAACTCATACTCAATCTATTATCCCAATTAGGATATGCTTAATTTGGGGTCATTGCTGCTATGGTGGAAATACGCACATTCCCAGAGCTAAGTTTGTTCATTAAATGTCACAAAGTCATTGGCAGGGAGAAACATAATACTAGAAACATCTGTGTTTACAACAGTAAAGAAAATAAAATATTCCCTGTTTGTTTGTTATTTAATATTTACCATACACTAAAAATGTGATGTCCCTTGGATCAATTATCTGTATTTATTTTATTGTTTCATATGATTTCTGCTCTTTGACTAAAACATTTTTAATTGCACTATAGAATTTCACTTTATTGTCATATGTTTGAAAGGACATACATTAAGTTGTATAATTTTTTTATAATGATCTTACAGGATCACTTGTTGGGGACAGACATTTTGTAGTTTTTAAAATTACACCCAATGTTAAAGGAAAACAATTTGCTTTAGGATGCATTAATGTTGCATACCTTCATACATTTATTTGTACCTCTTAAGTAAATTACTAACGGGACTATTTTATGGTTGAACATTCACATGTGGCCAAATCAATGGGAATTAGTAACATGTCCAAAACAACTGAAAATATAATTCTATAAAGGCTTGTATTAACTTTGCATATTTCTATCCACTCTGGTTAGTCTGGGATTTTTTTTATGCTTTTATTGATGTTATTGTGTATTTCAGACATCATTTCTAGTTCAGTTTAACTCCATTCCCCTATCCCTTCCCCCCACCCACCCCAGCCCATCCTAGTTCATGCATTCTACCGTATATGTCCTGTATTTTTCTCTCCGTCTTTTTTTTTAGGAATTAACATTTTCCTCCTGTAATTTTTCTATTACCCTAAATTATTAATATATACTTTCCACTCATATAGAGTAATTTCAGAGTCTGAGAGTAAGTGATGGATCAATTCTAGATCCTGTTAAGAGATTTACATTATAACCACATGTGCTTTCAGATAACCAAAAATGTACCATTATGTTGTCAGGTTCCTTTCATCTGGCGGAATTTGTGTTAACATCCACAAATAGGGTAAACCATTCCACGTCCTTGTTTTTCTGGGACTTGTGTTACTTCAATTAGCCGTAATGGTTCCAAGTTCCATCCATTTACCTGCAAAGCTCATATTGTCATCTTTCTTTACCGTGAGCAGTAGTACTCCATTGTGTAGATGTACCAACATTTTTCATCACTCGTCAGCTGAGGGGCATTCGGTTTGGCCGTTGGTTCCAGGTTTTCACTATAGTGAACAGATTCAATAAACATGGATGTGCATTGTATCTTTGTAGTAGGATGAGTTCGTGACCTAGGTATATCCCCAGGCGTTGTTAGGTGGGTCAGGTGGTAGCCCATTTTGTGTCTTTGAAGGGTTCTCCACCCTGCTTCCCATAGTGGCTGTGCTAGTTTGCATTCCCACCAGGATTGAATGGGTGTTTCCCCTTTCCCCACAACCAATCCAGCATTAGGTATCCTTTGTTTTCTTGAACACAGCCAGTCTTATCAGATCGAGGGGATGATAATGAGAAATGGGTTTTAAATTTGCATTTCCATAATCATTAATGTGATTGGGAGCACTTTTTAAGATGTTCTCAGCCATCTTTATTGCTTCATGGCGAAGTCTCTGTCAATCTCTTTACTCCATCTTTTCAGTAGGTTGGTCATTTGTTTTCTTATTTGTTTTTGGATAGTATATATATTCTTGATGTTAATAATCTGTCAGATGAATCACTAGTGAGATTTCCTCCCACTTGGGGTTTTCACTTCCTTGATAGTTTATGTCTCTGTACAGAAACTTTGAGTTTAATAAGTTCCCACTTGNGTAAAGGGGGCTGGAGAGATGGACTAGCGGTTAAGAGAGCCGACCGCTCTTACAGAGGACCCGAGTTCGATCCCCAGCCCACATGGCGGCCGAGAACCATCTGAAACTCCAATTCCAGGGGAATCCGACACCCTCTTCTGACCTCCGCGGCATTGATCGACACGGGTGCACACACCTGCATGTAGACAGTACAGTCATACACACACAGAAATAAATAAAATTAAAAAAATATTTAAAAATATTAAAAAATAAGATTATGAGAAAATTTTAAAAATCACAATAATGGAATAACTGGGAATTGTGGGATACATTACAAAATTGAGCTACAAAAATTGGTAGCCTTCCTATATGCCAAAAACAAGCAATTGGAGGAGTACATGGAAACCTTCCTTTAACAATAGCCTCAAAAAAATACCTCAGCATAAGCATGAACAAATACAGTAAAGATCTTTACACTTAAAACTATAAATCTTTGAAGGAGATTGAGGAAGGCATCAGAAGATGGAAGGATCTCCCAGGTTCATGGATTGGAAGACTTAATATACCAAAAATGTCCAACCTTCCCAAATTAATATTCATATTCCATGCAATCCCAATCAAAATCCCGATGATTTTTCCACAGAATTAGAAAAAAATCCTTCTAACATTCATATGGAAAAACAAAAGACCTTGGATAGTCAAAGTAGCCCTAAGCTAAAAGAGTAATGCAGGAGGAATTACTCTACCAGATTTTCATCTCTACTACAGAGCTATAGTTATATAAACAGCATGGTACTGCCAATAAAAATAGTTATATAGATCAATGGAATAAAATTGAAGACACAAACTTGGGTACATATAATTTCATCCCCCTTATATTTGACAAAGGAGCCATAACCTCTCAATGGAGGAATGGTAATATCTTCAAAGAGTGGTGCTGGCAAAAATAGATCAACATTTGTTGAAGAATGAAACCAAAACTGTGCCTTTTACCTTGTGCAAAAGTGAAATCTAAATGGGTCAAAGACCTCAATGTGAAACCTGAAACTCTGAATATGTTAAAAGGTAATATAGGCAGTAACCTACAACATATAGGTACAGGAAAAGACTGTAAATCAGATAGCAGTTGTGCAAGAACTAAGGTCCGCAATCAACAAGCGAAAACTTACTAAACTTTATAGCAATGGAAACAGTCAAAGAAATGAGGAGAAAATCCACAGAATGGGAAGAAATCTTCACCAGTGATACATCTTTGAAAGGTTTAACATCCAGAAACTACTCAAAAAGCAATGGTCCAAGAAAATAAATGATCCATTTAAAATATGAACTAAAGATCTGAATAGAGACTTCTCAACAGAATTTAGGATGTCTCAGAAAAAACTTATAAACTGTTCAACTTCCTTAGTCATTAAGGAAATGCAAATCAAAATCACAATAAGATTTCATCTTACACCAATAAGATTAGCTATAATCAAGAAAACAAAGGACATAATTGCTGGAAAGGGCGTGGAGAAAGGCGAACAGTTATTCATTGCTGCTGGGATTGCAAATTTGTGCATCCCCTATGGAAAGCAGTACGGAGAATACTTAAAAGACTAAAAGTGAACCTACCATTTGACCCAGTTATACCACTCCTAGGTATATAAACAATGGATGCATCCTATAGCTGAGACATGTGTTCAACCATGTTTATTGCTGCTCTATTCACAAGAGCAAAGAGTTGTAAGCAAGCCATGTATTCCTCAACTGATGAATGGATAATGAAGATACGGTACATTTATACAATGGAGTTCTATGCAACCAAAAAAAAGGATGACTTAATGAATTTTGAAGGCAAATGGATGGAACTGGAGGCTGTTATGCTGGGTGAGATGGTACAGTCTCATAACAACAAAGGATGTATGTTATCCCTTATTTGTGGTTTCTATCACCAAATCTCTATACGTAAATTAAATTGAGTAACTGGTCAATAAATATAACATCAAAATAATTGTCCTTGTCATAAATATACCTTGAAATATATATNTAACAAACTAAAATCAATGAGAAAGACTAAAAACAGTAACTGAGGGGAGTCTAATGTTTTTCCTGCCCACACCCATTTCTAAGGGCATATCTCCATAGTAGGAGGTAATGAAGCCCTGGCACTATGTGGGAATTTTTTTTCAAGACCTACAGTCTCCCGTGGCCTAGCTAAAAGCCAATTAATTTATTGAATACTAGTTAAGAAAGAGAGAAGCTGATCCCTAACTGAGATGGCAGCTCCCTGGGTTTGGGTGTGTCCTGAGCAGCGAAAAGCAAAGTTGGGGGGTGACAATTTGGCCTTTTTATGACTCCAGTTCTGCACTGTGGATAGGCTTGCTCCACAGTGGCAAGGGAGGGGGTTCCAGCTGCACAGCATTGAGGGTGTGGTGATATCGACACTTACTAGGAGTGCCTGGGGCCTTCCGGGTGCATGTTCCGTGGACCCGGGTTGTTCTGAATGCCTTGGGTGTTGCATAGCTCTGGCCATTTGGGGAGATGTTTACTGGCTGGGTGAGGAGTGCTGGTCTATCCAGTCTTAGGATGGAGGTGAGACCTTGGAAACTAAAGTATCCACACTTGCATGATAATTAAGTAGTCAACAATAACAACTGAAGAATACAAGGAAAATCAGCCTTCAGCTCAAAAAATAAATGTCTCAACTCCACACCAAAACCACCACCATCATCGTCCACAAACAACAACAAACACCCCAATGATAAAGCCACAATTGCATAAATCAATAATATGAAAAATATAAATGATAAACCTACACCAAACATTACTATTCCTAATGACAAATCCTATAATGAAGATTCCTTAGATGCAAACCCAGGACATAGATCTTAAAAGAGCCATTATAAACATGATTAAAGAAATCAAAGAAAGAATTGAAAGATGTATAAACACTAATAATGAAATAAAGCTCTAAAAGAAGTTGGGAATAAATTAAAATAATACAATTATAAACAGTAGAATGAAATTACACAAACATATAGAAACATGGGAAATTAAGTTGATGAAAAAAAAAGTGCAAACTGCACAAACCACTTGGAAAGGATGAGAAAACATTTCAGTAACAGAATAGATGAAGTAGAAATAGAATATCAATTACCAGAAGACCATATGGAATACCTAGATTGATCAAAATAAGATTGGGGCTGGAGAGATGGCCTAGCAGTTAAGAGTGCAGATTGATCTTGCAGAGGCCCTGGGTTCGATCCCCAACCCCCACATGGCGGCTGAAAACCGTCTGATGAAACCTCCAATTCCAGGAGAACTCCAGTTCAGGGGAATCTCAACACCTCTTCTGACCTTCTGCGGCATTGCATTTACACGGGGCACCAACGGCATGCAGGACCGTACTTCAACACTAGAGGAAAAAAAAAAAAAATATCTATATATATATATATATATATATTATATATTATATCTATATATATTGTAACCGGGGGCTGGAGCGTATGGCCTAGCGTTTAAGAGGCCGACCTCCTACAGAGACCCGCGTTGATCCCCAGGCCCACATGGCGGCCGAGGAACCATCTGAAAACTCCAATTCCAGTTCTCTTTTTTTTCTCTCCCCCCCCCCCCCCCCCCCCCCCATCTTTTTTCCCCCCCCCCCCCCCCCCCCCCCCCTCTTCCCTCCCCCCCCCCTTTTTTCTTCCTTTTCTTTTTTTTCCCTTCTTTTTTTTTTTTTTTTTCTTGCGAAATCCGACACCCTCTTTTCACCTCCGGTCGACACTGTGTTGTGTGTGTCACCTGATGTAACAGTACAGGTTCCTACACCACAGACCAACCTAACCCACAAACCCCCATTCCACACCACCACCCGTCACCGTCACCATCACTCGTCTACTAGAGTGCCCCACACACACGTGACCCGTTGCACTTCACACTCACACGTCCACACTCAACGCACCGAGACACGCCCGCGCCCGCCGTACGCAGAAGGCGCTAACTTGCACACGACGTGCGGGCGCGACTCTTGGCGATCATTGGCGCGCGCGCGGGGCCTACACGCTACGAGTCCGATGCGTTTTTGTGTGTTTTTTTTGTTTTTTTTTTCGGCGATACATTACAAAATTAATCTACAAAAATTGGTAGCCTTCCTATATGCCAAAAACAAGCAACTGGCGGAGAGTACATGGACACCTTCCTTTAACATAGCCTCAAAAAAAATACCTAGCAAATAAGCCTGAACAAATACAGGAAGAGCTTACACTTAAAACGATAAATCTTTGAAGGAGATTGAGGAGGCACACAAAAGATGGAAGGTCTCCAGGCTCAGGACTTGGAAGACCTTCAACTACCATAAATGTCCAATCCTTCCCAAATTAATATTCAGTATTCAATGACAATCCCAACCAAAATCCTCATGACTTTCTTCAACAGAATTAGAAAAAAAAGCCTCTACATTCATATGTGAAAAACAAAAGACCTTGGTAGTCACAGTAGCCCTAAGCTAAAAGAGTAATGCAGGAGGAATTACTCTACCAGATTTTCATCTATACTACAGAGCTTAGTTATATAAACAGCATGGTACTGCCAATAAAATAGTTATATAGATCAATGAATAAAAAAAATTGAAGGACACCAATACTTGGGTACATATACTTTCATCACCCCTTTATTTGACAAAGAGCCAAACTCTCAATGAGGAAATGGTAATATTTCAAAGAGTGTGCTGGCAAAAATAGATCAACATTTGTTGAAGAATGAAACCAAAACTGTGTCTTTTACCTTGTGCAAAAGTGGAAATCTAAATGGAGTCAAAGACCCAATGTGAACCTGAAACTCTTGATATTGTTAAAATGATAATATAAGGATAACCTACAACATATAGGTGACAGGAAAGACGTACAATCAGATAGCACGTTGTGGCAAGAACTAAGGTCCGCAATCAACCAAGCGAAAACTTACTAAACTTTATAGCAATGGAACAGTCAAGAAATGAGGCAGAAAATCCACAGAATGGGAAGAACATCTTCACAAGGATACATCTTTGAAAGGTTTAACAGCCAGAAACTACTCAAATAGCACATGTCCAAGAAAATAAATGATCCATTTAAAATATGAACTAAAGATTGAATAGAGACTTCTCAACAGAATTTAGGATGTCTCGAAAAAATTATCAAACTGTTCAACTCCTTAGTCATTACGGAATGCAAATCAAAATACAATAAGATTTCATTCCTTACACAATAAGATTAGCATATCACAGAAAACAAAGGACATAATTGCTGGAAAGGGCGTGGAGAAAGGCGAACAGTTTTTCATTGCTGGGATTGCAAATTTGTGCATCCCCATGGGAACCGTACGGAGCATCTTAAAAGACTAAATGAACTACCATTTGACCCAGTTATACACATCCTAGGATATAACAATGGATGCCCTATAAGCGAGACCATGTGTTCAACCATGTTTTTGCTGCTCTATTCACAAGAGGCAAAAGAGTTTGTACAGCAACCTGTATTCCTCAACACTGATGAATGGATAATCGGAAGATCGTGTACATTTATACAATGATTTCTATGCAACCGCAAAAACGGATGTCTTTAATGAATTTTGACGGCAAAATGGATGTAACTGGAGGCTGTTATGCTGGGTGAGATGGTACAGTCTCATAACAACAAAGGATGTATGTTATCCCTGTATTGCGGGTGCATCTAACCCAATCTCTATGTAATTAAAATGAAGATGGTAGACTGGTCTAAGAATGATAACATCAAAATCAGTGTCCTTGTCATAAATCACTTGAAAAGATTTGAAATATATATATAATATAGATATCATATAGAATATATATAGTAAGTGTTTGTCACATGCAATGTTTAAGACATTTAAAACGATGAGATAAAGTTAAGGATGAAACTAACTTCAACAAAAGTTATCACTCACTTCTATCATTAGTGCACTATATGTACTATATTAAAAAGAAGTAATGGAATCACAAGCGTATAATTTGTTTCATGTACTACATAACTATATATGGCCATCTTCCATGCTTACTGGTTACAGTCCTTTGAATTGAGGCAAGGTTTTTGGTATTCTACTATGTGATGAATAAATGGCCATGTATGATAGACTGCTTAAATCACAATAAGGGTTTTGATCCTCAAAGATAGTAGTTTAATTCGAGGAATGATTACTTCTGTTCCAAAGAGCTATTCATTTCAGCATTTAGCTACCTTTTTTTGAATAAGACTATTTGATGTAAGTAAAAGCATCTTTGGAGTAAACGACATGGCTTTTTGCCAAAACTGATTTAAAACATCTCTGAACATCTGTAAAGATTGTTAATCTAGAAACTACCACCCCAATCTTGCAAAGCGACCATTTCAAAGGTTGCTATTTTATAGTAGCATGTTCAACAATCTACTGTTCACTAATACAGGGTTATAAATATTGAATATTACATATGTAATTATAATAACTAGGCAAATCTCTCAGGGCATGTTTAAGTCATGATAACTAAAAGCTCTCCTGTATAAGTAAGATGACTATCTCCAGAATAGAAAAATAGTACATTTTACAATTTTCACTCCATGCCCTGACTTGTACTGAGTACCTGTTACACTATTGATTAAATGGACACAATGTTCTCCATGTTTCCCTCTATTTGCAAAATGATAATTCTGACAACCTTTTCCTCCATCGCAACATATACATTGGCTCAGGAAACGCTGGGTTCTACTTCCTTAAACAGTGGTATGCAGTCCAGAGGGAGGCAGTCTGAAAACCCTTGAGTCTGGGTTCCTGTTTATGGGTATGTGATACAACTCTGGCCTTCTGGAAAAATATAATGCTGGATTTAGGGGTCTCAGAAATGTAGAGACAATTACAAAACATAGGGGTAAAGAATATGCCTCCTCCCTATAGGATGCGATTTTGAACCTATAGTGAAACTACAAAAATTATAGACTGGCCATCATTTGATCAACTTGATGACCATTACAAGCCCCCCCCCCCGTGCTGGATGCTGGGACCCATGAGCATTGTGGGTTTGGGCACAACTGCTTGCAAATTGGTTTTACATGAAGGATGCTTGTACTCACAAATTATCACTTATTGTTAAAAAAATGAAAACAAAACAAAACAAAACAGAGAAAGATGCAGAAAAGTTACAGCAGAATGCATGATCTGGGATGGGTAGGGATGACGTGGGGGGAAGGGAAAGGGATATATGCCTGAACTGAATTGGAAAATGATGTATGAAATACACGAAGCATCAATTTAAAAAGAAAAGTAAAAAAAAAAAAAAAATGGTAAAATCTTCAGCGCCAGCTCTGGGCTGCTCTACCAGGAGTTTTTGACCAGGGAGGCTTTAAAAGCCCCCCAAACAAAGGCCATTTGCCTATAACTTTGGATGTACATAAGAAATGGACAATAATGCCAGGCGTGGTGGCGCACGCCTTTAATCCTAGCACTTGGGAGGCAGAGTCAGGTGGATGTCTGTGAATTCAAGGCCAGCCTGGTGTAAAAAGTGAGCTCCAGGCCAGCTGGGACTAAAGAGAGACCCTGTCTCAAAAAGACAAAAAAGCAAAAAAGAAAAATTAGACAATAAGATCCTACTGCATGAAAAAAAAGTATGCTGAGACCCTGCATTGCAAGTCAATAGCTGATCTTCGTGGTGTTAGAGAGCACTATACAAACCATGGGAAAGAAATGGTCTCTGAAGACTTACTACAGATTTTTTGTCCTACACTTTTACTTCCCAAAGAAGATATGGTGAAATTGTGGCAGCCTGGTAAATATACACCTGGAAAGAAAATAATCCCAATTTTATCTCTGCCCACTCCTGGATGGGTTATGACACATACCTGACACTGTAGCCCTGGTGCCTCCTAATGTCAGGAGGCTCTATTTACCACATTAGAAAGCTATTGGCATTCCCTTTGTCAAAAAGCTATAATGCCACAACCAAAATATTACCTAAACATATGTACACGTAGAGTAACTTGGTATAATCTTTAATATTTGTTACTATTTATGCTTTATTCTAGAAATAAAAGGAGACTGCTAAACAGTCCACTAGTCCATTATAAATGGAACTTAGACAGTCCCAAGGGTTTGACATGTCACCTCAGAAGAAGAAAAATAACTGGATCCTTTATCTCTCAATCTCTTTCAACCTCCCCTCCAAAGCCAAGGGATTTGCATGGAAGAGGGTGTTGCATAAGCTTGTAAGGAACAAGAAAAGGGGATGAATTGTGAGATCACAGCAAAAATTAATTATATTTTCCCTTTTCTTTTTATTTGATCAACATGTTTGTGTAAGCAAACCTCTTCAACTGGACTTGGGGACCCTGGATTGTACAAAAACTGAATTCAGATGTTAACTAAGTGGGGTTATATGGACACTCCTTATCTTTACTGCCTATGCATATTTATTGGTCAAATAAATTTTTAAAAAGACAGTGCTGTGCTACCATCAGGTAAAAACAAAAAATTAACGTTCAGACCTCAAAAATGGCTCAGTGGGTGAAGTGATTGTTGCACAAGCATGAATTTCTCTGCTTGGATCCCCAGAACGTACATGAAAGCATGAAGGCTAACAGATTTAAATTCTGGCGTGCACACACACAAACACACACAATGTGAACTCTCATCCACATGTACATTTCCACATGGTCTTAGACATATACCACATGTGCACAACATTAAAAAAAAGAAAATCCAAATTCTTCCAAATAAGATGATATTTTTGAGAACATTTTTTAATTTTTTACATTTATTTATTTACTTATTTATTATTAATGTGTTTACATATTTATTTCTCTGTGTGAGTGTGTGTGCATGCATGTGTGTGTGTGTGTGTGTCTATTGTGTGTGTGTGTGTGTTCAATGTAATTGAGCTATCTTGCTGGCCATCTTGTTTCAAAGGCATCTTCTGTCAGATATCTACCAATCAGTTCTTTGAGAGTGCACAAAATGATTAAATTCATACATATATATGAGGCAAATTATATCTTCTAATACACTGATTTTTATTATGCAAAATACTATGAAGAAATGGCAGTGAAGAAATAAGGACAGAGAGCAGTCATATTCATCAGAAATTTTCTTAGATGATTCAGGACTAAGCTTTGTCAAAGGAGAGTGAATGTGAAAGACAGTTATTTAAGGTAGCACGATTTGGGGTATGGGGAGATGGGTCAACAGTTAAGAGCACTGGCTGTTCC
Organism: Rhizomys pruinosus; assembly: GCA_009823505.1. NCBI lineage: Eukaryota > Metazoa > Chordata > Mammalia > Rodentia > Spalacidae > Rhizomys > Rhizomys pruinosus. The sequence goes on along the minus strand of VZQC01009685.1, from coordinate 195,600 downwards.
TGCAGTGGATCCAATTTCTATTCCCAGCACCCACACAGCACCTGACAACTGGTAATAGTTCCAGTTCCAGGGATCATCTTCCCTTGAGGCAGATTATGATATGGGTGTACTTATGTACAGGCAGGAAATAAATACACTCATACACATAAACAAAATTATAATTCTTTTAAAATTAATATACTATTCCAGTTAATATTGTTGGATCAACAGAATTCAACCTCAGAGTATTCTGTTGGAAGATTCAGAATTCCTAACAAGGGCCCACCTATGGGAATCCTTGCACTTTCATCCACTCTCCCAAAGCAGTCAAAGAATTAAGACATGAATGAAAAGTGGGTCAGGTCCTTAGAGGTGGTGAGTGGGGCTGTCTCAGCCCTTATTTCTTTCTTTGTCTTTTTGAGACAGGGTCTCCCTGTAGCCCCAGCTGTCCTGGAACTAACTCTGTAGACCAGGCTGGCCTTGAACTCCCAAAGATCCACCTGCCTCTGTCTCCCAAGTGCTAGGATTAAAGGCATGTGCCACCATACCTGGCTTTGAGCCCCTATTTCTTGAAACAGGCCTCAGTGGCTGGAAGATAGATAGCAGTAGTTTCAATGGAAAAATAAAAACAGAAACCAATAGTAACCAGAAAAGCAGACCCTTGAAATGATAGCCTTTAATGCCCATGTTAGGTCACATAAATATCATTTTTCACACCTTCTCACAGATGTGTATATGCACTGTATCTTTTTAATTGCTTCAGTAATAGAAAGGTTATCACTTATGTAATCCTGTTTTTTTTTTCTTTTCGAAAGTCAGATTAAAAGAAGAAACTAAATACTCCACTCAGCTTTAATTCACCCGTAGATTTTTTAATGTTTTTTTTTGTGCTTTTATTATGTTTTAATTTGTACTGTTCTTAGAACTTTAATTACGAATCTAAATTGTTCTAATACTCATTTGGTACTTCTTAATTGAAGGCACATCATATGTCTGATGTGGCAGTGCTAATTGGTTTAATGTCAAGGCTAAAGCATCAGTTTTTTAGCCTATTTTAAAAAGTGGATTAAAAAGCACGACAAGAATTAAGTCCGTCCTGGAGCGCACAGCTCTGACAATATATCACGCATTTCTGCTTTGTAAACTGTTAAATTATCCTAAACAGAGTATCCCTTTCCAGGGTCACCACGTTCCTTGAGATACTAGTCATTAAGACTGATTGTTTTAGGTCGTCTGCTAGTGACTGCAGGAGGGATCATATCACAGTAATAACCCGAAATGACCCGCCCATCATCCTCCCATTTACCAATCATTATTTTCATTTGCAATATATTGTTATCAACGCCCAGTTGCATGCCATTGCTGGATTTCTCATTCAACTATTTGGCTCACTGTTTGATTTAGATCTATGAGGATTATGTTCTAAAATCTCAGCATTGAAAATACATTTTATAAAGTTCACAATGCCGAGTGATTTAGACTACAGATATTTTTGAAAATGGGTAATTTTTCTAAAATTATACGTAGATATATATATATATTTTTTATTTGCTGTTTCCGTGAAGTTACTACCGGAATTGCAGAAATTCCTACAGTAATTGGATTTTAGTCCAAGGCAATTAAAATATGAGAGTATCATGCTCGAATTTTCTCTACTTCATTTTATTAATTTTAAAAGCTGCATCAATTGTATTTTTTAAATTTAATTTTAAAATTTATTATTTAAACTTTTGCTATTTGGACTCAAATATTTGTGCTCCTGCATTAAATGCATTTTGCTTTACTCAGTTCAAAGTATCGATAATAGTTATCTCCTTAAGCATGGGCTCAGGATTGGCTTCATGTTGCCCAGTTTGTGCATATCTAAAACTCCCATATTTGTTGCATTTCTGTTTATGGCTATTGTTTACTTTTATATATGATTTTCACATCAGGGTGTAACTGATTTTTCTGTTTGGCTTTGTGGATGCCAACAATTCCGGCTTGAGTCCAAAATTTTAAAGAGAAACATGTTTTAATTGTAGTGAAAAACATGGACTCCTACGGATGAAACAAGTTCAACAGGAAGCTTAAAAGGGGCTTTCCTTATTCAAATGTTAAACAAGCCTCAGATGATAGTCAATTCACTTCTGCCAGGTTGGCATACCGGGTTATTCCACATGTTGGCTCTGTCTGTGTTTTTTACCTTGGGGCTATCTTTTGAAACCATTTTGTAGATTACCATATTTCTTATGCTGTGATTATAGGGAGTTGCACACCTACAAAATAGTTCTCTTTCAAACATATGAAATAAAAGTGTAAAGTTTTTTTTTTTTTTATCTTCTATATCAACATAGTCATAGTGGTCTTAGGGATAAATGTGCATCAGTTCTTAGCATGGATACTTGGTAGAATATCCAAAAATTCTGATGCAGCATGCGAGGTGAGAACCAAAAAAAAACAAAAAAAACAAAAAAAAAAAAAAAAAAAAAAAAGATGCCGCTTTAGTATCTATCAGTATTAAGAATTGCAAGATAAGAAAATGCAAGCTGTTACATACAATAGAATGCAGGATTTTAGTAACAACAAATGAAAATCAGTTTTTGGGAACGATGCATATTACCATAAAAATTCAAATGCATCAATGTAATAAAGATTATTTTTCTAAAGGACTAGAGATTATTCCATGAATTTAATTTATTGTCATTTAGATTTTTTATGTTCCCATTATCCATGTGCAGACTAGACATTATCAATTTATTATAACTTACAAGATTTTTTAATAAATATTTTAAACATTTTATTATTAATCATCTATTTATGTGTATGAGTATTTTAACTGCATGTAAAAGAAGTCAGAAGCCGGGGTATCAGATCTCCTTAACTCCTATTGAAACAGGGCAGTCTTGCTGATGACCTGGGTTCAGTTCCAATTACCCATTTGGCAGTTCCTTAACTCCAGTTCCAGGGGGATCCAGAATCCTCTTCTAACCTCTGATGGCACTGCCCAACAACACAGATTCACTTACATTCATGCCACCAAACAATCATATGCATAAGAAAAGAAAGAAGTATTTTTTTTTTAATTTAAAAGGTCAAAGGGACTAGAGAATGGGTCAGCAGTTAAGAGCACTGGCTGCTTTTGCAGGGGACTCAAGTTCAAACCCCAGCAACCAAATGGTGTTTAACCACCATCTGTAACCCCAGTTATAGGACATCCAACGTCCTCTTCTGAATTCCACAGGCATTGTATGACACGTGTAGTCTTATATACGCACAGAGAATACATTCATACACATAAAACAAAAATAATAAATAAAATTTAAGAAAAGCCAACTGAGTGTTTACTCTAGGTGCAAAGATGATTTTCTTTCATAAACAGAGACATCTGACATGCAGTCAAATTTCATTCTGAAAAGAGAAAGGGGTTTATAAATTTTTGAACAGCTTTATAAAGTTATTTGGAAAGTAACAGGAATGTTTATCAATTAGTGATCAAGGCTTTACTGAAGTGCTAAGCCTTGTTTTATGTACTTTTGGTTGCTTACTTTTGTAGTTACTGCATCCAAAAAAATTGACAAGAATCAAAATAAGGTTGTGAAGAGTTTATTTGGACTTACGGTTTGTAAGGAAGTGAGTATATCAGAGTGAAAAACTTTAACAATAGAAGCATGAGGAATTTGGTCACAATTAGAGTCAGACAGGAAGAGAAAAGACAGCTGGGCCTTCAAACCTCAAGACCCATGTCTAATGGACCAATTATTTCAGCAACCTCTACCTCCTAATGGTTGTACAACCATTCAAAACAACAGCAGCAGCAGCAGCAGCTGGAGACAGGGTGTTCCAACGCCTATGGGAGAGCTCACATCCAAACCACAACCTGCTTGATACCCATAAGCATTCATATGTTGAAGTTATGAAAACAAGATGCCAGGGTTGGAGAGATATCTCAATGATTAAGAGCACTGGCTGCATTTACTGAGGACCAGTGTTTGGCTTCCAGCACCCAATGGCTGATAAAAATCTTCTGTGACTCCAATTCCAGGGGATCTGATACCCTGTTTTTATCTCTATGGGCATTGCATAACACAGGTGTACATACGGGTAAAACACTCATTCATATAAAAAATAGTAAGTCAACCGTGTGTGGTGGTGCATGCCTTTAATCCTAGCACTCAGAAGGCAGAGGCAAGCTGATCTCTGTGAGTTCAAGGCCAGTCTGGTCTACATAGTGAGTTCCAGGCCAGGCTACCTGGGACTAAACAGAGACCCTNTTTGCTGTTTTTATTTGGATGTTAGAGTTAGGTAGAGCATTTCCAGTATATGACTAATTGAATACTTTGTGAAATCATATGTTTTCAATTTATGTTGAAAAAGTAGTTGGCATGGTGGCACATAGCACTTAATATCACTTCCCTTCCCAGCAATGTCAGACAATCAGTTTAAACAGAATCCTTTGTAGCTTAGTTCTATAAACATGTTCAAAGGCATTTATTTATCTTTGCTACTTGATTGACTTCTCTGGTTAAAAAAAAAAAAGAGGAGGGAAAGAAATCAAAGCAGACAAAAAGGCAGAGATACTATTCATCCTTGGTGAGTTGTCTGCCAAAGTCCAAAAGCTTCTGTAGTCTCCTAATTCTATATTAGTTCAACTTAGTTGGAATAATCTCACTGTCTGAGCCAAGGATCCTTTTGTGTGCTCTGAAAAAGCATAACTGGATTTCTTTGTAGAGGATTTAAAACCATTGTACATGGAAAGAAAAATCTAAGGACCTTACATTAAAGCAGAAGAGGCATCTAAATATAGCATATTTCATAAGATAGTAGATCATTATTATGTCTAAATATTTACTTTAATAGTTTATAATAAGTATTTTTACTAAAATATTAGAATCATTGATAACAAATTTGACTGGAAAGAGTTTCAGTAATTCAGTTATTTTTGTAAGGTCAATGGCATCTATAGTACATATTAATAATGGAAACCAGTATTGAAATTAACTTACCCAATTTGAGGTTCCTAAAGAATTCTGTTCTGTGAGTGACAGGATAAAATATTCTGTACCTATAATAATGTATTCCTTGTGTAATATTTTAACATTAGTATTAATGAATAGATTGTGATACTGTAATACATTTTGCTGAGAATTTTTTTATTAGTTTAAAAATATATTGAGTTGTGCAGATAAAAATCTTAGCTTTCATACTTTTTTTTGTCTTTGTTTGAGACAGGGTCTCCCTGTAGCCCCAGCTGTTCTGGAACTCAATAAGTAAAACAGGATGGTCGTGAATGCACAAAGATCCACCTGCCTCTGCCTCCCAAGTGCTGGGATTAATGGTGTGCACCACCACACCCAGCAGTACTTTCATAAATCTTAATCTCAAAAAATATAGTCTTCTACCATTTTCTAACGAGAATCAGCTTTAAAAGATTTCTGGTCTTATCAGAGTGAGTTGATATCTTAAAGTGGTTTTAATTTGTATTTCCTTAATTAATGATGTTGAACACTTTTTAAGATGTTTCTCAGCTATCTTTCCTTCCTCACTGGCGAAGTCTCTGTCCAGCTCTTTATTCCATCTTTTGAATGGGTCATTTGTTTTCTTCTTTGTATTTTGAGTAGTTTATATATTCTGGATGTTAATGCTCTATCAGAGGTATCACTAGTGAAGGTTTCCTACCACTCTGTGGGTTTTCTCTTTACTTCCTTGATTGTTTCTTTTGCTGTACAGAAGCTAGGATCAAGAAAACTAAAGACACCGAATGCTGGAGAGGTTGTTGGGAAAGGGGATGTAATCTCATACAACCACTATAGACAGCAGTGTGGAGAACCTGTAAAAGACTCAAAATGAGCCTACCACCTGACCCAGCCATAACACTCCTGGGCATATACCCACAAGACTCATCCTACTGCAAAGATACGTGCACATCTGTGTTTATTGCAGCTCTCTTCACAATAGGCAAAAGCTGGAACCAACCCAAATGCCCCTCAACTTTTTAGTGAATAACAAAAATGTGGTGCATCTACACAATGGAGTTCTATGCAGTGGTAAAGAAAGATGACATCATGAACTTTGCAGGTAAATGGATGGAACTGGAAACCATTATGCTAAGTGAAGTAACACAGTCTCAAAAGAATGGTTTCCTTCATTTGTAGCTGCTAGTACCAAATCCCCCAATTGAAAGGCAAGCTGAGCTGTTATTGTTATATTTCTATCTAAAAGCAACTGTGATGTTATTGTGGTGGTTTGAATGAGTGTCCCCCATAGGCTTTAAGTATTCAGACATTTGTCTCCAGTTGGCGGCACTGTTCTTGGAGGTCTTAGAAGGTGTGGAGATGCTAGAGGAAGTATGTTATTGGGGCCAGGCTTAGTGAGATTAATAAGCCTTGCTGTCTCCAGTTGCTCTCTCTGCTTCCTGTGCTCATTGCGAGATGTGACCCTTGGCTTGCTGCTCCAGCTCCAGCTGCCATGCCTCCCGCCACAATGGACTCTTATTCCCTGGAACCGTCAATAATAAGCTCAAATAAGCTCTTCCTTTTATAAGTTCCTTTGGTCATGGTGTTTTATCACAGCAACAGAAAAGTGACTTATACAGTTATAATATGAATCTCTTAATGAACCCTAGAATTGACTTAACATTTACTTTCAGACATGATAATTAATAAGGTATATGGGCTGAAGGTATATATTCATATTTTAGAGTAATATAAAATTAAAGGGGAAAAATGAACTCCTAAACATATTTTGGAGTTAACATACAGTTTATTCCTGGAAGCCATAATTCTGGTACATATATGACATTTATATAGGCATATTTTGGAGCAATAAAACTGGGAGGGAATTACAACAACATATGGACTGGGTCAAATAACAAATTGATATAGTTAAATTCTGCCCCCCAAAATAAACCTTTGCAGAGAAAACCTTGAAATTGATGAAAGATGCAGGACTTGTATGGCAGAATGCATGATCTGGGGTGGGGTGGCTGGAAGGGAAAGGGGAATATGTATAAATGGAACTGAAAAATGATGTCTGAAATACACAAAATATCAATAAAAGTATTATATTAAAAAATGAAAATAAAAAATAATATAAAAAATAAATAAAAATATTTCTAGAGAAAGAAAATTTTAGTTTTATATCAGAAAGCACTTCAAACTCTCAACTTTATATTTTGCTCCTGTGTTCTGTCTTCATTTGTTTCAAATATAAGGGAAGTAGTTTCATACTAACAGAGATTTTAAATATGATAGGCTTTGTGTGCTTTTGCAAAAAAACTGGTGTGTGTGTGTGTGTGTG
>VZQC01009685.1:107007-177223 GCA_009823505.1 Rhizomys pruinosus | reverse complement strand
AAAAAAAAAAAAAAAAAAAAAAAAACCTAAAACACCAAAAACTAAATCATACCAAGACAACTATGTAGTAATATTGGAAATGTTCTTTTAACAGCATAGAATATTCAAAAATTTCCTATTACCTACATCTTCAGTAAGAAATCATAAATATATTAAGAATATTAGATATGCTTTCATAGTGCTGCGAGCACAGTGTACATCTTTGCTGTTTTTATTTGGATGTTAGAGTTAGGTAGAGCATTTCCAGTATATGACTAATTGAATACTTTGTGAAATCATATGTTTTCAATTTATGTTGAAAAAGTAGTTGGCATGGTGGCACATAGCACTTAATATCACTTCCCTTCCCAGCAATGTCAGACAATCAGTTTAAACAGAATCCTTTGTAGCTTAGTTCTATAAACATGTTCAAAGGCATTTATTTATCTTTGCTACTTGATTGACTTCTCTGGTTAAAAAAAAAAAGAGGAGGGAAAGAAATCAAAGCAGACAAAAAGGCAGAGATACTATTCATCCTTGGTGAGTTGTCTGCCAAAGTCCAAAAGCTTCTGTAGTCTCCTAATTCTAAATTAGTTCAACTTAGTTGGAATAATCTCACTGTCTGAGCCAAGGATCCTTTTGTGTGCTCTGAAAAAGCATAACTGGATTTCTTTGTAGAGGATTTAAAACCATTGTACATGGAAAGAAAAATCTAAGGACCTTACATTAAAGCAGAAGAGGCATCTAAATATAGCATATTTCATAAGATAGTAGATCATAATTATGTCTAAATATTTACTTTAATAGTTTATAATAAGTATTTTTACTAAAATATTAGAATCATTGATAACAAATTTGACTGGAAAGAGTTTCAGTAATTCAGTTATTTTTGTAAGGTCAATGGCATCTATAGTACATATTAATAATGGAAACCAGTATTGAAATTAACTTACCCAATTTGAGGTTCCTAAAGAATTCTGTTCTGTGAGTGACAGGATAAAATATTCTGTACCTATAATAATGTATTCCTTGTGTAATATTTTAACATTAGTATTAATGAATAGATTGTGATACTGTAATACATTTTGCTGAGAATTTTTTTATTAGTTTAAAAATATATTGAGTTGTGCAGATAAAAATCTTAGCTTTCATACTTTTTTTTGTCTTTGTTTGAGACAGGGTCTCCCTGTAGCCCCAGCTGTTCTGGAACTCAATAAGTAAAACAGGATGGTCGTGAATGCACAAAGATCCACCTGCCTCTGCCTCCCAAGTGCTGGGATTAATGGTGTGCACCACCACACCCAGCAGTACTTTCATAAATCTTAATCTCAAAAAATATAGTCTTCTACCATTTTCTAACGAGAATCAGCTTTAAAAGATTTCTGGTCTTATCAGAGTGAGTTGATATCTTAAAGTGGTTTTAATTTGTATTTCCTTAATTAATGATGTTGAACACTTTTTAAGATGTTTCTCAGCTATCTTTCCTTCCTCACTGGTGAAGTCTCTGTCCAGCTCTTTATTCCATCTTTAGAATGGGTCATTTGTTTTCTTCTTTGTATTTTGAGTAGTTTATATATTCTGGATGTTAATGCTCTATCAGAGGTATCACTAGTGAAGGTTTCCTACCACTCTGTGGGTTTTCTCTTTACTTCCTTGATTGTTTCTTTTGCTGTACAGAAGCTAGGATCAAGAAAACTAAAGACACCGAATGCTGGAGAGGTTGTTGGGAAAGGGGATGTAATCTCATACAACCACTATAGACAGCAGTGTGGAGAACCTGTAAAAGACTCAAAATGAGCCTACCACCTGACCCAGCCATAACACTCCTGGGCATATACCCACAAGACTCATCCTACTGCAAAGATACGTGCACATCTGTGTTTATTGCAGCTCTCTTCACAATAGGCAAAAGCTGGAACCAACCCAAATGCCCCTCAACTTTTTAGTGAATAACAAAAATGTGGTGCATCTACACAATGGAGTTCTATGCAGTGGTAAAGAAAGATGACATCATGAACTTTGCAGGTAAATGGATGGAACTGGAAACCATTATGCTAAGTGAAGTAACACAGTCTCAAAAGAATGGTTTCCTTCATTTGTAGCTGCTAGTACCAAATCCCCCAATTGAAAGGCAAGCTGAGCTGTTATTGTTATATTTCTATCTAAAAGCAACTGTGATGTTATTGTGGTGGTTTGAATGAGTGTCCCCCATAGGCTTTAAGTATTCAGACATTTGTCTCCAGTTGGCGGCACTGTTCTTGGAGGTCTTAGAAGGTGTGGAGATGCTAGAGGAAGTATGTTATTGGGGCCAGGCTTAGTGAGATTAATAAGCCTTGCTGTCTCCAGTTGCTCTCTCTGCTTCCTGTGCTCATTGCGAAATGTGACCCTTGGCTTGCTGCTCCAGCTCCAGCTGCCATGCCTCCCGCCACAATGGACTCTTATTCCCTGGAACCGTCAATAATTAGCTCAAATAAGCTCTTCCTTTTATAAGTTCCTTTGGTCATGGTGTTTTATCACAGCAACAGAAAAGTGACTTATACAGTTATAATATGAATCTCTTAATGAACCCTAGAATTGACTTACCATTTACTTTCAGACATGATAATTAATAAGGTATATGGGCTGAAGGTATATATTCATATTTTAGAGTAATATAAAATTAAAGGGGAAAAATGAACTCCTAAACATATTTTGGAGTTAACATACAGTTTATTCCTGGAAGCCATAATTCTGGTACATATATGACATTTATATAGGCATATTTTGGAGCAATAAAACTGGGAGGGAATTACAACAACATATGGACTGGGTCAAATAACAAATTGATATAGTTAAATTCTGCCCCCCAAAATAAACCTTTGCAGAGAAAACCTTGAAATTGATGAAAGATGCAGGACTTGTATGGCAGAATGCATGATCTGGGGTGGGGTGGCTGGAAGGGAAAGGGGAATATGTATAAATGGAACTGAAAAATGATGTCTGAAATACACAAAATATCAATAAAAGTATTATATTAAAAAATGAAAATAAAAAATAATATAAAAAATAAATAAAAATATTTCTAGAGAAAGAAAATTTTAGTTTTATATCAGAAAGCACTTCAAACTCTCAACTTTATATTTTGCTCCTGTGTTCTGTCTTCATTTGTTTCAAATATAAGGGAAGTAGTTTCATACTAACAGAGATTTTAAATATGATAGGCTTTGTGTGCTTTTGCAAAAAAACTGGTGTGTGTGTGTGTGTGTGAGTGTGTCTCTGTGTGTGTCTCTGTGTGTTCTTGTCTGTGTATATCTGTGTGTCTGTGTGTCTGTGTCTCTCTGTGTGTGTCTCTGCATGTGTGTGAGTGTGTATATCTCTGTCTGTGTGTGTATCTGTGTGTGTCTCTGTGTGTCTCTGTGTGTGTGTCTCTGTGTCTCTGTGTGTCTGTGTGTGTGTCTGTGTGTGTGTCTGTCTGTGTGTTTGTGTGTGTCTGTGTCTTTGTGTCTGTGTGTGTGTCTCTCTGTGTGTGTCTTTGTGTGTGTAACTCTGTGTGTGTAACTCTGTGTGTGTGTCTGAATGTGTATCTGTGTGTGTAACTCTGTGTGTGTGTGTGTGTGTATTCAGGCACAGGGGTTATCCTCATGGCTCCTCATGGCCCCACATGTGAAGGTCAAAGGAAAATATTTTGAATATTCTACTCTTCTCCACCTTAAATTTTTCTTTATAATTGAATTTTTGTGAGCTCCATCCAATGTATTTGATACTATTTAGATCTCCCGTCTCCATTCCCCCGTGCTAACTGCCCACCAAATATCTTGTACTCTAATGTATATTACATATGTGACATCCATATTCATGTCTGAATATTAAGGCCTAAAGAGTCTTCAAGATTCCTTCAATATGAGTTTATTCAATATGGCTCCACCTACCAAGAGTCTCTCCTTTAAATGATACTGAATCTCTCCTTCCCAGAATTCCCAGATGCCATCATTTGCCAATAATTATCAGGTAGGGTTGGGATTTCCTACCTTTTTCCCAGAGTCTATGCTGGATTTTGGCTAGGCCATCTGGAACGTCACAGATCTCATCCACTTTAATTTTTGAGGAAGCATTTCTCACTGGAGCTTACTTGTTTTGGGTGGTGGGTTGGCCAGTGATCTCCTTGGACACACCTGTCTTCACTCCAACTCAGGAGTTTCCTGTATGTGCAGACACACATGGCCTTTATTTGATTACTTGAGATTTGAAATCAGCTTCTCTTGCTATCATAGAAAACAATCTCACACACTGAGACCCTCATCTTAAAACTGGAAACAAGTATGGATTAGATACTGGAATTTTTGTACATATATATATATATATATATATATATATATATATGCATGTGTGTGTGTATATATATATATATATATATATATATTATATAGACTCTATAGACTCTAATTTATGTTCCAAAATTCCTTCAGTGTGGGTCCATCCATGGAGCCTAGTTAACCAATAAAGGGTCACATTCTTGAAAGAGACTGATTCTCTCCTTCCCAGAAGCTAAGAGTTCTTTAGATAGGGGTTTGTTACTTCTTCACATCTATCCTGAGATTTCTTCTTGCAGTGGACTTGTGTATTAGTCACTTTTCTGTTGCTGTGATAAAGCACCGTGACCAAGGAACTTATAAAAGGAAGAGTTTATTTGAGCTTAAGATTGACAGTTGCAGGGAACTAGAGTCCATTGTGGTGGGAGGCGTGGCGGCTGGATCTGGAGTAGGAAGCCGAGGGTCACATCTCACAAAAAGCACAGGAAGCAGAGAGAGCAACTGTAGATCACGAGGCTTGTTAAAACTCACTAAGCCTGCCCCCAACAACGCACTTCCTCCAGCAAGGACACACCTTCTAAGACCTCCAAAAACAGTGCCACCAACTGGAGACAAGTGTCTGAATACTTACAGTCTATGGGGGACACTCATTCAAACCACCACAACTTGTGTAAGTAATCACCATTGTTGTGAGTTCAAATAATCTGAACCTCTATCGAGAAACCTCTATTTCTTTATGGTCATTCACAATACTTGACTTTTACAATCTTTCTCGTTCCTCTTTCACAATGAACACTGAGCTTCAGGAGACAGAAGTTTGATATAGATTGATTATTCAGGGATAAGCACATGGAAACCTCCTGTTGTATATAGGTTGGCCTGTTCTGTGTTTATATATTAATTGTCATCTGCTGTATAAGGAAGCATCTCTATTGAGAGCTGAGTTATGCATTAATCTATGGATATAACCATAAGGCATTAGCAGATTTAACCTACCAGTATGGAATCTTCATAAAGTATACATTCATACATTTTAAATATGTATTGATAGTTGTTACCATATAACTAAGGGACATTGCCCTTAGTAGATATCATAGGCTTGCAAAATGATCCCGGAATGCCCTTCCTATGTTGATACTATTGAATAAAGTTCTCATAGACCATCCAACAATACTAGCAATTGCCTATGGTATTGGTTAACCAACAGAATGCCATGAAAATTCGTTATTGCAGAAGGTACTACACATATGACCTGCAGATCAAACAAGGAGAAATCAAGCCAGTGCAGACTTCAAAGCTGCATTTCTTCTGGCTCAGTTTCACAGCACTGGAAGATGGTATGCATTTTAACAGAAGGAAAAAGTCACCTAACCCAGCTGAAATAGTGGAAACTACATCATCTATCCTGACAAGATATGCCCACCAGTGCACTCCTGGCAGGAATATTATTAGAGGATACACTTCACAGGAGGAAGCGCATAAGTGACACAGATATCAGGCCTAGGAACTTGAAGTTAGACAGAGGGAAGAACCTAATAATAGTTTTCCAATGTTTTTGTTACTGTATATCTAAATGAAGTCACAGTCCTTATATTTCTTCACTTCTTCAAAGTTGCTGATAATAGCAGTGTATTATGTGTAGAGAGAATATTTATGGAGAATTAATCTTAATAAACAGTTTCATATAAAATAGTTTCCACCAAGAGAAGCAAGACAGGAATTTCAATCTATGGAATAAATAGATAATTCTTGACCTACTTTCAGCAGACAAATTAGAGATCTGTTTTGAAAAATGGCCTACAGATTTAATGATAAGGCAGGGTTGAAATATACCTTGAAGAATTCTTCTTGTGACTGGAAGTTCTGAAATCCTGTAAAAAGATTTGTTGTTGTTGTTGTTGTTGTTGTTGTTGTTGTTGTTGTTTTTCCTATGGAGACTGTGGAAATGGAGATGGACAAAGGGAAAGTGAGAGCAAGAGAAAATTGAAGAGAGAGGGAGAAGGCGACAGAGAGAAAGGAAAGGGGAGAAGGAAGTGATGAGGACATGGAGACAAAATCGGAGTTACAGGGCTGGAGAGATGGCTCAGTGCTTAGGAGCACTGTCTGTTCTTGCATAGGACAGGGGACAAAAACAGAGTTACAGAGCTGGAGACATAGACATGGCACAGTGCTTAGGAGCACTGTCTGCTCTTGCATAGGACAGGGGATCACTTCCCAGCACCCACAAGGCAAGTAATAACCATCCACAACTCCAGTTCCAGGAGACCTGATCCCTTCTTCCGATCTCCACAGACATTGCACAGCACAGGTGCATTTTACATACATGCAGGCAATATACTCATACTCATTAAACAAAATTAAAATAATAGATAAAACATTAAAAAACTTGAGTAGATACAATCACACAAATGAAATGATAAAAATAAACAGAATAAATACATTATTTCTATATGCTGTTTTGGAAGTCATCTCTTAATAAAGGCAGAGAAGTCAAAATTATAATGAATAATTGCACTGGTAATCAAATATGCCACTCATACTGTCAAAGATGAAAGTTTCTTATTTTCCTCATTTTTTCAGGTGAGAGAATAAGTATTACTAAATTTTATATACTGATTTTATCAAAACATATATATTTCCAATTTTACTGTTGCAATAATACAGAATTTGTTTAGTGGTTATCTTTGTCTGGGTTTGTGTTTCTTCAAGAACACCACAAGCTCCCATGAATACAAAATCACCAAGTAAATAATGTTGCTGATGATGAATCTTTACTTAATTATTCAATATGTTTCTTTTTCTCAAAGGGAAAATGATTAAATGAATTAAACAACAGTTAAACAATTAGATTTGTTTTTAGCATTATGCGTCCTCTGTGTGTCCTTTGTGTTTTCAAGGTCAATCTGCATACAAAATTGCAAATTATTTCTTTAGAAGATAAAATTATAGTTCATAATCTTGAATAAAGTTGCTAATAACTAACATTGAAGTGCCCCCTAAACTACTAAAACTACATTTTAACAAGCATGTAAAAGTTAATGTTATACTACCACAGAGGGAATAATAGTAAAGAGAAATAATTCTTGAAGCAAAACTAATAACAATGTGTACAGCTATTTACGGCCCTTTAGCTCAGTTGAGGAAAACTAAAGCAATGACAAGTACATAGGTTAATAAAGCAGCATACAAACAATCTTCTCAATTTCACTTTAATTCTCCTACCTGTAAATCTAAATAACCATATTATCTTCCCCTTATATTTCATCTAGTCACTCACCACACTGACATCATCCCATTTCTCACCCTTTGAATTCAACATTGCTTTGTGGATATGTACATGACTTCTTCATGTCTTAACATATACATTCCAGACCTAGATCAATAATACACACTATTGTTTCAAAATATAGTTTATTAATACAAAATATGAGACATAGGAATTTCAACAGATGGGAGTCAAATGCCATTCAAAAGAATGTGTAGAAATGACAGTTCCCAAGTGGAAGAAGTCTATAGCATTAAAGAGGATTACAGGTGAACACAGAAATCAACAGCAAAGATGAAATGAGAAAGAGAAAGAGAAAGAGAAA
Source organism: Rhizomys pruinosus (assembly GCA_009823505.1). Taxonomy (NCBI): domain Eukaryota; kingdom Metazoa; phylum Chordata; class Mammalia; order Rodentia; family Spalacidae; genus Rhizomys; species Rhizomys pruinosus. The sequence continues at coordinate 169,365 of VZQC01009685.1, read as the reverse complement.
GAGAAAGAGAAAGAGAAAGAGAAAGAGAAAGAGAGGGGGAGAGAGAGAGAGAGAGAGAGGAGAGAGAGAGAGAGATTTACATAGAACTCTCCTCAGGCAAGCAAGCTATAGACAGACATTTTCCCAAAGTTGGTTGAACCCATTTGCCTAGGACCATGACAAACTTATTGACTGTTGACTCTCTGCAAGAAAGGAGAGGCAGGGAGAGTCGGCCACATGTCCCAAACAACCAGTCAGTCCCAGTTGCACAAGGAGGGTGGGCTAAGTATGATGGCACAGGAAGCCAAAGGGAGGCTCTATCTCGCCATTGTGTATGGCTACAGGAAAGCCAGGATCCATGGTGGATGGAGATTTTCCTGTGCCCCCTGGGGGGATTTCCCACACTATTGTAAGTAAACCAACTTCCACCATTCTGTACAAAAGCCCAAATAAACCCTGGTTTCCCAAAATGTATTTGGGGAAGGACCTCACTTTGTGGTTGGAGACTAATAGAGGAGGGAGAGACATTGGTTATGCCCTCGAGAAGGAATTTTAGCAAGAGAGAAAGAGAAGCAGAGAGCTTTAGAAAAGAGTAATCAGTCATCTGATATAGGCTGATTTCTTGGGGAGTTGGTGTTCTTCAAGGAAACGCCCCACAGAAAATCCCTCAAGCCATTCTGAGAGAGCAAAGTCTTCACTCCTGGGTCCGTCTTCGCTGTAACTAAGATTGGACATCCTTCTGGCTTTTCCTACACACTGCTGATTTTCTCATCCACTATACTATGTTTTGCCTGTCTGCCAGTCACTTTCTTCTAAAAACCCTGAATTAATTGGTTTCTTTTTACTCTCTTTTAGATCACTGGCCATATTTGAAATTATCACCTGCCTTTTCTCCCACCTCAGTCTATTTGTCTTCATTAATCAAGGCATACTGTCTTGCTATTTCAGGATTCTTGCAATTCTGTGTAGTAATTGTCTTTAGGAAAAGGAGATCTTCATATTGAGAAGCTTACATTTGGATTAACAAATCTTCAATATCAATAAGTAAAGAGAATATATGAAAAGTAATCTATAAATTTCTGCCATAGAAGCTAGGCAGGCAACCATTCTAGTTCTAGAAATGGTGAACATCAAGAAAACACCAGGACTTGACTATATGAAGCTCAGGAGACAGGAATGTTGAATATGGGCAAGACGCGTCCTTTCATCAAATTACATTCTTAATACTTTAAAATGCAAAATAACATAAACATCCCTTAATAGAAAAAGAGGTATACATGCTTTATGTATTTATAGAAAGATAATTTTTTTTCAGAAATAACACAACAAAAAATCAGTTGGTGAAATATGTGAAAAGGATTTGAGTTTCTATAATAATATTATGGTAAACAAGGATATTAGAAGGTGTGAACCAAAGTTGCGACTGAACTTTCTTCAAGGCTGATTAAATAATTATCACCTTGATGACTGGAGAGTTTGGAATGATGCAGAGCCATAGCCTATTTAAATTAGTATTGGACCACATTTAGTCCTTGCATAGCCATTTCTTGCCCATCTCCGTTTGTGACTTAACGGATTTTACTAACAGATTAAAACATTAAGAATATATTAATTTAATAAAACCCTAGCTCCAACAAACAAAAAGGTCAAGAAATTCCTCAGGCAGTGTCTGAAACTACAGCTGAAATTTAAAGTATTTGGTACTTTGGTGGAAACTTAATAATTTATTTTGTTTTCTTACTATAAAACCTTCATGAAACTGCTTCCATGCTGGAAGAAGGATTTTGAGGTAACTTAAGTCTGTGTTCCTGAGCCACAATCACGTGTTTTTGGCTCCAAAATAAACTGTCTCTATCTCCTTGGAGATGAAAATGTGCTTTTGCACTGACAGAAAATAAATAGTACATAGACTATAGTTCCATTTGCATGATATTTTATACCAGATCAAAGTCGTCCATGAAGGAAATAAGAACTCAACTTTGTGGCAGTGAGATTTAAGAGAAAGGTCACAAGGAAGCTTTTGAGGTAATGGAAATGTAGCTGAATTGATAATGATTACATACAGTTTGGGTTTGGCAAATTTATTTCATTATAAACTACAGATATGTCCATTTAATAGTCTTGAATATTCTGTATAAAAGCCAAACTTTTCTTTTATCCTGTAATGTTGTCCATCTGAGTATTGGGAGTGTTTATTGCATACATGGTATGAACTGGGAAAAGGATAAATACAAAGCATCATCTCGTATGCCTCAGCTTGGATAATATTAAAGTGATAAATTAGGTCTGAATGTTAAAAGTCTAACATACCTATTATAAATAATAAAATATACTGATCGAAGTAAGATATTCTAATAACTAATCTCAGAATGTAAACACACTGGTAATGCGCAAGTAGAAAATACTGTAATTGTTCTAAATGGACAAGCGCATGCATAGTTAAAAGTATGTTAACATCAGGAGAGCATCAAATTAACCGGTCTCCTCCACTACCAGATAGTGTTTACATATATCTCCATGACATATATATTTATTAAAGTTTAAATTTCAACATCATTTATGTAAGCTTAGTGATATTAGTAATACATGTCAGCTTCTGATGAATTAATTTGTAATATTTTATTTTTATTTATATTCTATTTTTTTTTTTTTGAGACAGAGTCTCATCACTTATCCCCAGCTGGCCTTGATTTTACCATCTAGACCATGCCAGGCTGGCTGTGATCTCATAGTGATCCTTATTCAGACTCCCAAGTGCTGGGTTTAAAGACATGCTCCACAAAGCCTGTCATTAATAGTTTTCATGAGCTGATTTCATCAGCAAATACTCAGTTTAGTGGGATTCCAAAAAAAAATTAACACAATTTTATTATTTATTTACATTTTTGTGTATGAGTATACTGCCTACATGTATATACATGAACCCATGTCATACAATGTACATACATGAACCCATGTCATACAATGTACATACAATATACATGTACATATGATGCTCACAGAGGACAGAAGGAGGTCAGATCCTCTGGAACTGGAGTTACAGATGTTTATTAGCTGCCATGTGGGTGCCAGGATTTTTTTAATTTTTTTTATTAATTTTATTTATTTCTGTATGTGTATGAATGTACTGTCTGCATGCAAGTCTGTGCACTCGTGTCGTGCAATGCCGCGGAGGTCAGAAGAGGGTGTCGGATTCCCCTGGAACTGGAGTTCTCCTGGAACTGGAGTTTCATACGGTTCACGGTCGCCATATAGGTGCTGGGGATCAAACCCGGGTCCTCTGTAAGAGGGTCGGCGCTCTTAACCGCTAGGCCATCTCTCCAGCCTGGGTGCCAGGATTTAAACCCAGATCCTCTGCAATAGCAGTCAGTGTTCCTAAACTCAGAGCCATCTCTCCAGGCCTCTTCTAACATCTTATTGTTGATGACAGGGTCTAACATGCATGCGGCAAGTATACTTTTGCTTTATGAAAGCTCTAGGCATAAGCTTTTTCAAACACATTAAAAAGAGCATTTCATTTCAGAAAAGATGAGTTCTAGAATATTTGAACTGATGTTAGTTTCCATTGTTTCTTTAAAATAGTGTATGATAACTTTGTATTTCACTGTTAAGGTATTATTATTTTCTGTAAAATGCCTCTACATGTGGAGGACTTTCCTGATTAGGTTATGTGAAGTTGGAAGAAGAGCCTTAAATGTGGGCAACACCTTCTGGTGGTGGCCCATATAAAAGGACATTGCAGAAGGGAGCTTGCTATTCACTTGTCTTCTGTCTCACAGGCAAGCTTATCTAACTTCTTCCTGTGGCATTTATTTGATACTGGAATGAATTTCTTCAGAGTCCTATGCCTTGAAGCAAGCAGGTCTCTTGGATTCCTCTATGCCTTCAGAATTATAATGGGACTGCTGGGACATCCAGCCTCATAGACTAGTAACCATGCCTTTCCAATTTGGTACAGGCAAGACTGGGCTACTATGATCTACCCTTTAAGCAAAGCTAATAAATCTAAGTTTGTTTTATTTTTCTCTTTGGAGAACCCTGAATAATACAGCATGAAAATGTCCAGGTGATTATGTCCAAAGATACATGGATCTTTATTTAGTTGGAGAGAATCATTTTCAACTCAGTTATATCAATATATATTTATCCTGCTGGTAAATTAAATACTATATTGCATGAATTACTTTAGTACAAATACAAAAACCAATGAAATAAAGATGTAAATTATAATTTAGAGGAATTATAAGTTAGAGGAAAAATGTTGATATCTATACTCTTATAAAATACGTGTCTTATAAAAGCAATTCCTATAAATATGTTGACATGTTCCCTCCAGATGAATTCCTTCTATCACTTTTAACATGACTGCATGTTGGATTTTTTTCAAAGGCCTTTTCTACATCTATTAATTATATGTTTTCTTACATTTATTGACTTATGTATATTGAAAGATCCCTCAATCTCTGGAATAGAGGGGACATGATTGAATATGTGTGGCATTTGCAAGTATTTTGTTGAGTATCTTTACATATGTGTTCATTAAGGATATGGCCTATAGTTTTCTTTTATTGGTGTATCTTACCTGATTTTGCTATTATGGTCATACTGGCTGCTTAGGAGTTGTAGGGGTTCTCCATCTCTTTCTATCCTTTTGAGTAATTTAAGTAGTATTGGCTGTAGATTTTTGAATGTCTGGTAAAATTCTGCTTTGAATCCATCTGGACTTGGTTTTTATTTTAGTCAGGAGGTTTTGAATTAACATTTCAATTTCCTTATTTGTTATGGGTCTGCTTAAGCTGTTGATCTCTTCTTGGTTCAACTTTGATGAATTTATTTTAGAATTTATTTTAGAAATCGATTAATTTATTTTAGATTTTCAAAATCAAATGAAGATACATTTTTAAAGTATTCCCTTTCAATGTGGATTTTCTTTTGGTGTGTGTTGGGAATGCTTCCACTTTTGCCTCTGATTTTGTGGATTTGGACATGCTCTTTCTTCTTTAATTAACTGGTCTAAATGTCTGACTATCTTGCTTAATGTTACAATGAACCAGATCTTAGTTTCATTGATTTTTTTGTATAGTTTACTTTGTTTCTATTTCATTAATTTCTTCTCAGATTTCTGTTTATTCTTCATGTCTTCTTAGTGTGGGGTTGATTAGTTCTTGCCTTTCCAGAGTCTTCAGTTATACTGGTAAGTCATTTGCATGTGGTTTTTCATATTTTTTAATGTAGGCACTAAGAACTATAAACTTTCCTCTCTGAACTGCTTTTAAGGTGTTTCAGAAGTTTTGTTGTGTTTTATTTTCATTTTCATTTAGTTCCAGGAATACTTTTATTTTTTCCAAATGTTATCCAACCTATGTTGTTAATCCCATGTGTTTGTACAGTTACTAGTGGCTCTTTTGCTGTTGATCCTACACTTTATTGCAGATCAATGGTCAAATAGAATGCATGGAGTTATTTCATTTTTTTGTATTTCTTGATACTTGCTTTGTGTCCTAGAATGTGGTCAATTTTAGAAAAACTTTCATGGGCTGCTAAATACAAAGTATACTCTTTGGTGATTGACTGGAATATTCTGTAGATGTCTCTTATGCCCATTACATGTAAGATGTCATTTAATTCAAATGTCTCTCTGTTTAATTTTTATTCCAGATCACCTGTCTATTGAAGACAGTGCACTATTGAAGTCACCTGTTAGTAATGAGTTGGATTAATCTGTATTTACAGTCAGGGAGTATTGTTTGTATGAAATTGGTTGCTCAAGAGTTTGGTGCATGTATGTTCATGATTGTCATAGCTCATTGAGAGTTTTATTGACCAAAATGAACTTAGCACTTTTATCTCTTCTCATCAGTTTCAATTATCAGTATATTTTGTCATTTTTCTTGAAATATTTTTCCATCTATATTTAAGGTTATGACTGATAGGTTTGTGTTGCTTCCTTTTGCCTTATTATCCATCTACGGTTTTGATTTAGGTTTCTACTTCTGCAGTTATGCTTTTATTGATTTCTCTTTCTAGGTGCCTGAGGTTGGTTGCTCCTTTCTTCTGTTCTTTGAATTGCTTCAAGTATTCTCTGAAGGGTTGGTTTTCCGGACATGTATTCTTTCAAGTTGTTTATGTCATGGAAGATTTTCCTCTCTCCTTCAACTATGATTGACATTTTTGCTGGGTATAGTAACCTGGGATGGCATCAATTGTCACTAAACACTGGGAATGCTTTGCTCCAGGTTCTTCTTGCTTTCATAGTTTGCATTGAGAAGTCAGTTGTAATTCTGATAGGTTTCCCGTTATAGGTCACTTGTTGTTTTTCTCTTGTGGCTTTAAGGATTTTGTCTTTGTTTTGGGTGTCTAGCATTTTAACTATGATGTGGGGTGGAGAATTTCTTTTCTGATCTTGTCTGTTTGGAGTTCTATGTGCTTCTTGTATTGGTATTGGTTTGTCCTTTTTTAGTTTGGGGAAGTTTTCATATATTATTCTGTTGAAGATCTGATCAATACCATTCTCTTGGGATTCTTCTCCTTCCTCTATTCCTATGATGCGGAGGTTTGATCTTTTCATAGTGTCCCACAGCTCCTGGTTGTTCCATTTTTGTGTATTTTTAAATTTTTCATAATCTTTCCTTGAGGTTTTTAGTTGTTCTGTGTTATCTTCCAGGTCTGATATTCTTTGTTCTGCTTCCTCCATTCTGCTTCTGAGGCGTTTTTCATTCCTTTCCTCTTGAATGGATGAGTGTTTGATTTCCTTTTTCATTTCCTCTTCTGATTTATTTAGTGTTTCTATTTCTTTTTGGAGCTTCTCGATCTCTTTTTGTAGCTCTTTTGTTCGCTGGTTGGTTTCTTTTTCTTTTTCAGCATGGGATCTTTTCAGTGTTTCTACTTCCTTCCGGAGCTTGTCATTCTCTCTCTCTTGGTCCTTCTTGAGTTCCTCATTCTCTTTTCTTAGTTCTTTAATTTGTTCTTTATGATGTTGTAGTTCTTTAGTATGTTCCCAATTGTATTTCTGATGTCTGTGTCCTGGGGCATCCCCAGAGGGATCCCACTGCAGGAGTCTTCCATAGGGTTGGTAAAGCTTGGCACGGGATTATCCTGCCCCTTTCCAGTGTAGTCTCTTCTTCGTGATCCTGGCATATGGGCTTCTCCTTGCCTGTATTCCAATGTGAGTCCTAAATGCCTCTTCACTGTGTTGAAGGCTTGCTTTGCTTGCCTCCTTCAGATGCTTCTTCGTAATCTCAGTTGGCGGGAGGGGGGGGGTGCTCTTCAGCCCGCGCCCCGGTACCTTCCACTGGGCTCAGGAGATCTCAAATCCAACATGGGGAGTTTTTCTGATGGTCATGTCTCAAGGGTGTTCAATGTGCTGTTTGAATCTCAAAAGGTAAGTCTTTCTTTAATTTAGGGAAGGTATTCTATAATCCTATTGATGATCAGTTTAATGCCATTGGCCTGAGATTCTTCTTTTTACTGCATTTCAGTGATTTGTAATTTGGTCTTTACATGTTGTTTCATCTTTCCTGAATATTCTATTTTTGGATTTTCAAATTTTATAGAATCTTTGCTTAAGGAGTCCAGATCTTCAACTTTGTCTTTCATTCTTAATATTCTGTTTTCTGTCTCATTCATTCTGTTTGTGAGTCTTTTTCCTCTTGTTTCCAATTGTCTTATTAAGTTTTTTTTAAACCTTATTTTAATTTCTGCTTAGTTTTTCTTCACTATTTCTCTTTTTTGCATTCACTTTTCAAGTCATGAAATTTTTATACTTGATTAAGCTGCATATTTATATATTATTGTACTTCCATCACAAGTTTATGTCTTTCCTCTTTGATTTCTTTGAGATATTTGTCTGTGTTTTGTTAAATACTTTGATCATGTTTATGATTGTTCTTTTAAATCTTTGTGAGGTTCCTCGGGGTGATTCTCATTGTAGTACACTCCTGTAGGAGTAATAGGTTCTTTTGAGGACATGCTCTACTGGTTTTCATATTATTTCTGTTTTGCCTGTTGTTTGGGCATATAGATATTATTTGCTGACAATGTGTCCAGTAGGAACGTCTATTCTTGTGTTTAATTTTTTTCTTTTTATAGTGATTATGTAGCTTGGTTGCTTTTTATTCTGCTAAAGAAATAAATGTGTGCATGTTTGAACGTCTCATGTTGTAATAGACTAATCTGGGTTTTTGGTGATGCAGGACAGTAAGTAGGCTCTTCAGGTTATGTTCTAGTTTGGGGAGGAAAGGGTTTATTCAGCTTACATCTCCTGGGTCACAGTTCATCACTTAAGGAGCCCAAGGCAGGAACTCAGGGCAAGAACCTGGAGGCAGGAGCTGAAGCACAGGCCATGGAGGAAGGTTGTTCACTGGCTTGCTCCCCTGGCTCATGCCCAGCCTACCTTCTTATACGGTACACAAAAACCTGCCCAGGGTGGCACCACTCATTGTGGGCTGGGGCCTCCCACACTGCTTGACAATCAAGACAATACTCCACAGACGTGGCCACAGGCCAATCCAATGGAGCCAATTCCCCAATTGTGGCTCCCTCAATCCATGTGTGTCAAGATGACACTAAAGCTATCCAGCACAGGTTAGTAGGAAGGCTTTGTCAGATGGATCAGAATCCTGTGCAGTCTATGCTAGGGAAACAACTAATCCACAGACCTGCTGCAGAATACTTGGAGCCTGCCTGAGGCCAAGATTGGCAGGGGACAGGGTGGTGGTGGCTGAAAGGAATGGAACAGAGAAATGATGGGAAGTTTCTAATTTACCAGAGTTCAAAGTCAGGCAGATCAAGAGCCAGGGAAGAAGGGAGTGGGGGTGTCTGGGGAGGGAATTAACAATCTATGCTAGGAGGTCTAGCTCAGATCTTGGCCAGAGGAACTAGAGTCCACCTGGGTCCAAGCACAGCAGTGGTTATGATTATGGTTAGAAGAATAGACAAGTATTGTATCTAAAACCTACAGAGTATCCAAAGATTATTAAATTGTCATATCAGGCTCATGTGTATCATAGATCTGTTTAATCACCACTAATATTTTCAAGGATAATAGTTGTCAAAATGACACAAGTGGAGCAGGGTGATGTAGCGCAAACTGAGTTTCCTGAAAGTCTTGTCTACCACATCAGAGATGCTCTTGATGAGAAGAATCAACACACAAAGGAGAGAGAATTAAATCATTAATTATCTCATTTTTATATTTCAATATTTCAGAACTGCCTTAATAGTCAAAATATTTCCATTTTGGTATATTATTAGAAATTTGGAATATTAAACAAGATTTGTAACTTACTTGAATAATTTCATAATTAAATAGAGATTCAATAATTTATCTTGTGAATTGTATATTAATAAAGATACCATTGTGTTTTGTATTTTTTCTTTTCTAAACAGAGTTGACACAGTGAAGACTCATCACTGATGAATTTATTTTCTACTTCATTTGTAAGTAAAACACATGTCAATGCACTTTTTATATACTTACCTGTTTGGAAAATACATATAATTTTATGAACCACAGTGATAACTGTGGATGCCTGTAGATGAATTTGAGAAGCTATTTGTAAATGATTACTGTATGCCTAGATACCAGAAATGTATACACCATCATTAGAACAGGTGATAAGTCTGTATAGAGAGTACACTGTTCTACCTCAGGAGAATTTTACAGTACTACCCAAGGATGGATCACAGGATCAGGAAGCCCACTGAACCACTGGCATCTTTTGTATACTCTACAACTGTAAGATTTTTGTATGATTTTGAATTGTTGAAAAAATCAACAAAATTATATTCCATGAAATATACAGTAATGTGAAGTTAAAAATGTCTATGAATTAGGATGCATTATACCACAGCAATATATCTGCATAATAATTCTAACATTAGTTAGAAGTTGTGTCAGAGAATATGTTCACAATGATTAAAGTACCGACAATACTGCCTTTTGCAGAAGTACAGATTGCTGATTCTTTTGATAGACACAAAATATAGTCATGTCTATAACTAGGTTTTAAACACTTCAAAAAATTTATTGAGATCAAAAACAGCTTGAATTGCAATTCTATGGGTGTTTTGCAGTCATTATTTTTGCAACTTTACTTGGAATTTGATATCAGTTCCAATTATAATTTCTTCAATTATTTTCTGTCTGATAAATTACTAGGTAACAATATTGGTCATCTTATTTAATAAATTTTATTACAGATACAGTCATAAGCTCTTAGGAAAAAAATGTTCTCTCTAGAGGAAAGTTATTTGGACACAAAATGAGAGAAAAAACAAAAATCAAATGTAATAAAGTGAAATTTTGATAAAAATTAAATAAATGGAGAGGCATAGGAACCGCGATTTGTAAAATAATAATTTGGGTTAAAAGAATATAAACATATGTCTGAATTCTAGGTTATTTTCAATGGTTCCCTTTGATATTTATGCAATGAGGCCCTTTTGTTCTAGAAAGAGGATAAATTTGCATATGCACACTTTATTAATTAGACTACAATCTATTTGGAAAGTAGTAACTAGTATAGACATGAGCATTGTATGACAGGGATACATTTATATACATGCATACAATAAACTCATATACATACACTAAAACATAAAATATTAAAACAATTTGATTTTGTTTTGATGGTGTGATTGAATACTGGTTTATTTGAGTTTTCACTGGAAAAACCATTCATACGAACTGGGCACTAGATTTAAGCAGTACTGACTGAAACACTAGCCTGACAATTAGGGTAGTAGAATAGAGGGAGAGTCGAGAGAACACTGCATTTTCAAAACAAAGTAACAGGCTTAGAATGCACAAGAACACTAATCTGTTCTAGTACAAAGGTGTGACTTTTTCAAGTTTTTAAATTCTCAACCAGTAAGTTACTGGTAAACCTTATGCATTTTTATTTATATACTATTTCCTTTCCAGGTTAGCATCCTTTGGCACTTATAATGGAGTATTTAAGACAATCTCAGGGCTGGAGCGATGGCTCAGTAGTTATGAGTACTGACTGCTCTTGCAGAGAACTTGAGTTCAGTTCCCAGCACCTGCATGGTGGCTTACTACCACCCATAACTCCATTTCTGGCGTCCCCAGTGCCCTCTTCTCCTCTCTGTGGCCATTTCACAATACGGTGCATAAGGCAGCGGTTTAATTCTTTTTTTTTTTTTTTTTATTTTGTATGTGTATGGAATGTTTACTGTCTGCATGCAAGTCTTATGCACCCGTGTCCGTGTCGTGTAACGCCGCGGAAGTCGTTCAGACGACCAGCGGCGCTCATCACACACACTGGAACATGGAGTTCTCCTGGAATGAGATTCAGACGGTTCTCAGCCGCATAATGTGGGTGCCAGGGATCGAACCCAGGTCCCTCTGCAAAAGACGGTCGGAACTCTTTACCGCTAGGCCATCGTCTCCAGCCCCAAAATTCTTTTTTTTTTTTTTTTTTTTTTTTTTTTTTTTTTTTTTTTGTTTTTTGGTTTGTTTGTTTGTTGTTTGTTTGTTTGTTTGTTTTGAGACAGGTTCTTCTGCTGGCCTGAAGCTCATATGTAGACCAGGCTGCCCTGTCAGATGGTCCTCTGCTAGAGCAGCAAATGCTCTTAACCACTGACCCATCTCCCTACACCCTCATTTGGAATATTTAAAAATTACATTTTTTGGTCTTTTTGAGACAGGGTCTCCTTTTTAGTCCCAGCTGTCCTGGAGCTTTCTCTGTAGACCAGGCTGGCCTTGAACTCATAGAGATCCGCCTGCCTCTGCCTCCTGAGTGTTGGGATTAAAGGCGTGTGCCACCATGCCAGGCTTAAACATTAGATTTATTTCATATGTTGAAGACATATGGTGGGAAGTGGCACCTGTGCCAGAGCACTCTTATACAGATCAGAAGACAAATTGGGGGAATCGATTCTCTCCTTCCACTGTGTGGCTACCGTGATACAAACTCATGTTGCCCAGGGGCACTGTTACCTGCTGAGCCATCTCATTGCTCCTCCTTTGGAACTTTGAATGTGTTGCTTACAATCAAGAGTTTTGGATCTGCTTTCATTTCTTTTTTTGTCAATTAATAATGTTTTAGTTATCATATATATATATATATATATATATATGTATTTGTACAAGATTATGTTACTAATCAGATGTAGACCCGTGTGTCTGCTTTCATTTCTTAAGCCATGACAATGTATTAAATATCTTTGCTGTATGTTTTATATGTAAAGAATGATTGATACTTTGCATTTAATAAGAACTTCTAGGCGGGTGTGGTGGCACATGCCTTTAATCCCAGCACTGGGGAGGCAGAGGCAGGAAGATCTCTGTGAGTTCAAAGCCAGTCTGGTCTACATAGGGAGCTTGAAGCCAGCTGGAACTAAAAAGTAAATAAAAAATTAAAAGCACTTCTAGAAAGAGCAGCAAGAGGAATATCAATAATTATATTAGAAGCAAAAAGTTATTAGAATATAAATTAATCTATGACTGTAACTATTCAAAAAGTCCTCTGAATAACAACACACATTATGTAGAATAACTTTCAGTCCATATAAAATACTTAGATTAACCAAACTAATCACATCTAGAATGTCATAGGGTGTTCTAATAATTCCACTTTTAGAAAAAGCATTTAAGATTATATATATATATATATTTTTTTTTAATAAAGTCAGAATTCATTGTAACACCAAGAAAATTGCATGTATATGTTCAATTTTCACCCAGTGCACAGAGCATTAGATGAAAGATTTTCATTAATAGCGTTTCATTTTGAATCTTACCGACCCTTTTAGTTTTCATATAACAAAAAGGCTATTAGCTTTTATTCTCTTGTGTTGAATGTTGATGATTTCTGACAGCCTTCACCAAGAAGCTAAAAGATGAGATTTGTCAGTAGAGTAAGATTTCATGAAATATAACAGCAGTAAAAAAGCTCTTTATGTCTCTTAACTTTTTGATGTTTGTCTTAGTCTTATCCTCTTCTCAAGATCTATTTAAAAAGCAATCAAAATTTATTTTTGTGTACTCAAAGATTTCTCCATTATCAAGATAATAGCCAATCCTGAACTTTAGAACTCTTACCTTTATTAACAGAATAAACACAGTATTATTAAGGAAATCAATCAAATTTTTCTATTAACACAGTGTAACCTTAACAAAACATTATGTGTGGTCATTTATACATTTATGTAAAAGGTATAATTTACTGTTGAAATTTCAAGACATGTTCAAATTTCAAGTATGCAGGACAGATGATATTATCATTTTCATGAATAAGGAAATGATATGTAAAAAATATGTATATCTTTCTTTAAATTATATGCCAGTGAACAGTTTAACTATCAACAATTTCAAATATTGTAAAAGTTCCATTTTCAACCATGCCCACCTTTCTCTTTGCATTATTTAAGAAAAGAAAATGTTTACCTTTTGTGGGGGCTTGGATCCCCTGGCCAACATCTCTTTGGTAGAATAATCCATTGTTCATGTCAGAGCTCCTGTATTAATATATTTTGCTTAAGTGCATAGCTTAAGGAGACTTTAGCATTATATTTGGTTCTGAATAGAGAATAATCCTTTTCACAGTTTCTATGTCCATTAGTCAATTAAAGAAGGCAGTTTTACCAATTTTACAAGAGAATANCATAGCATAGTTAAATAACAGAACCATGAAAATGACAATGGTATAGAAAAATGTCAAGTTTCTAACTGAAATTTTATTAAAGATGCTGTGTTTTTAGTGATTCATGGCATATTTAGTATAGAAACTATAGGTGTTCCATTTCTTTAGGTGTTTTATTAGTTCAAACAACTTTCTCATCCAAAGCGCTTTCTTATATTTGCTGTTACATGTTACAGGGCGCCTAGTGTCTTTCTAATGAGACCTTCATTCCTCATATTATGAAATTGTATTTAATAGTCTCCTGTATCTTCATTTGCAAAAAGAAGGACTGAAACAATAATTTATTCACTAAAGGATTTTGAGAAGTATGATCTCAATAAGGGATTTAATGGAAACTGATTCACTGGAAATATTTCATTTAAAGCTGTGGGAATGATAGCCATTTCTTTCTCCAAGTGTTAAATTTAAACTCCTTCCAGTGCCAAGTTCAGGTAATGTTAACAACTTAAACACAGGCAGAAATTTTCTTTTCTTTTTTTTTTAATTTAACTTTAAATTTTTTTATTTATCTTTGTGTTTTTTCATACACATTTTCCAATTCAATTAGGATATTATCTTTCCCTTCCCCCACCCACCCCTACCCACCCCAGATCAATATGCATTCTGCTGTAACTTTTCTGCACCTTTCTATTTTTTTGTTTTGTTTTGTTTTCATTTTTTTAAACGATAAGTGATAATTTATGAGTACAAGCATCCTTCATGCGAAAACCAATTTGCCAGCAGTTGTGCCAAAACCCACACAGCTCATTGGGTCCCCACCATCCAGCAAGGGGGAGGTCTTGTTATGTCCAATCAAGTTGATCAAAATGAGTGTCCAGTCTATATTGTTTTGTAGTTTCACCATTCACCCAATCACAGCCCTTAACATTCTGCTGTGCTCCCTCTTCTGCAGATTGTTCCCTAGGCTTAGAAAAGGGGCACAGGTGGATGAGAAGCAAAACCGTCCTACTTTCTCTGGAGCTGTTTGTCTTGGTTCTAGTCAATTTGGCTGTTTTCTTTTCATGGGCTGCCATCTTGTTACAGGCATAACCTTTCCATTCTACTAATGAAGCACAACCGCATAGATTTAGGTATTTAAACAGTATCATATATAGCCTTTCGATCCTACTAATGAAGCACATGCAATTAGCAATTAGATTTATTTTAAAAGTACTGATTTGTTATGGTAAGGTTACTTTGGTATAGACACAGATGTTTGGCTGATATGTTAATCCCCATGAATTACATTTTCTTCTGTTAAGTTATGACAGGGTCTCTCGCTGTGGTTTATAACATCTCCTAAACATTAGAGGATGCAAGCTTGTGGCATCCGCCGTGGGTTATTCCTCCAAGGAAGAGCTAATAACCAATTAGATTTGAGATATACAGACATATGGCTGCCACTGCTGCGCAGTATTTCCATGCAGGTTCAGGTATAGCCTGGGTGCCTGACGGAGGAGTCTTTGATTGACTCAAGGTGACCTATATTTGCTTTATTCGGGTTTAGTGGCCTTTGCTAACAACTCTCTGGCATTCCCAGAGACCAATCTGTATACTTGCAAGTGCGGTCTGCTCATAACATCTTTCCCATGTTTACATCAGGTCTTCAACAGCAGGGCCTTATTGCCCTGCTCTTCCTGCAGATATCCCGGGTGGGAGGGGTGGGAGAAGGACACGGGTGTAATATTCGATTAATGCATTGTTTAATTGACATAAGTTCAACAAGTATCGCAGTTTTGCCAGACTCTGTCTACAGGATACATGGTGTTTTAGGAACTTAGTAAAAAGTAAATAATTGTATATTAAAACAACATTGGTTAAGGCTGATAAAAACGGTCATGCATCTGAGTTAATTTGGTGATATAAATTGCTCTTTTCCACTATTAGCTTTAATTAAAAACTGTATAGCAATTACTTTGGGATTGGCATAAACAAATGTTCCTTATAAGTTTGTGTCATATAGTATCACCTTGTAGCAATCTCTTTCACCTATAGGATGATTTTAATTTAAAAAATAACGTTTAGTTTCCCAAGTTAATCACATACAGTAATCAAAACAGCATGGGTGAATTTGATGAAATCTGTGCTTGATTCACCTATAGGTATGTATAATACAACTGCTTTTTTGAGACTCATGGTCAAAATCAAAACATTAAATAAAAAGGGGGATATGATAGATATGAAACTTTTGTCAAAAAACCCTGTAATCTAAATCTTAAACTAACTATGGTAAAAGGCTTTGTATGTTCCAACAGGCCAGAGTATCAACAACTAAACGGCTGAGAATGAAAATGCAGCTTTGCATTGAGTAAGGATGTACCAGAAAGTGCCAGCCAGAGGAATTGACTCCTCTGGGCATTGAAGGGATGTAAAGCCTCAGATTGCTGCAGGCATCAGGCCCCTCTCTGGATCCTACTCAGTAACAACTATTTTTAATGATTCTAATAAGCCTTCCTCTAGGTGCCGCAAAGGTTTTAATACAAGAGACTTCTTAACTGCCCCCCATAACGAATAAGGAGAAATATGATGATGATGCGGTCGTTCCCCAACTGTAAATTAAGAGCCAGCTGTTATAAAGTATCGAAAGGCTATATATTATACTGTTTAAATACCTATATATCTAATTGCGTGTGCTTCATTAGTAAGATGGAAAGGTTATGCCTGTACAAGATGGCAGCCCATGAAAGAAAACAGCCAGAATTGACTAGAGACCAAGACAACAGCTCCAGAGAAAGTAGACTGTTTTGCTTCTCATCCACCTGTGCCCCTTTTCTAAGCCTAGGGAACAATCTGCAGAAGAGGGGGCACAGTAGAATGTAAGGGCTGTGATTGGGGTGAATGGTGAAACTACAACAATATAGACTGGACACTCATTTGATCAACTTGATTGGACATACAACCCTCCCCTGCTGGATGGTGGGACCCATGAGCTGTGTGGGTTTGGGCACAACTGCTTGCAAATTGGTTTCGCATGAAGGATGCTTGTACTCATAAATTATCACTTATCGTTAAAAAAAATGAAAACAAAACAAAACAAAAAATAGAAAGATGCAGAAAAGTTATGGCAGAATGCATGATCTAGGATGGGTAGGGGTGGGGTGGGGGGAAGGGAAAGGGATATATGCCTGAATTGAATTGGAAAATGATGTATGAAATACACAAAGCATAAATAAAAAAATTAAATTAAATTAAAAAAAAAAGAAAAGAAAATGTTCTGTCCTGTGTTTAAGTGGTAACAGTTACCTGAACATTGGCACTGGAAGGAGTTTAAATTTAACACTTGGAGAAAGAAATGGCTATCATTCCCACAGCTTTAAATGAAATATTTCCAGTGAATCAGTTTCCATTAAAACCCTTATTGAGATCATACTTCTCAAAATCCTTTAGTGAATAAATTATTGTTTCAGTCCTTCTTTTTGCAAATGAAGATACAGGAGACTATTAAATACAATTTCATAATATGAGGAATGAAGGTCTCATTAGAAAGACACTAGGCGCCCTGTAACATGTAACAGCAAATATAAGAAAGCGCTTTGGATGAGAAAGTTGTTTGAACTAATAAAACACCTAAAGAAACGGAACACCTATAGTTTCTATACTAAATATGCCATGAATCACTAAAAACACAGCATCTTTAATAAAATTTCAGTTAGAAACTTGACATTTTTCTATACCATTGTCATTTTCATGGTTCTGTTATTTAACTATGCTATGGAGTTAATTCCCAGAGCCTTTGTATTTGGTTATGGCGACATTCAGGATCAGGCTTATCTCAGGCAAGAATCGTTATAAGAAAACACAGGAAAAGAAATTTGATGGAGCTGGAGAGATTGCTTAGAGAATAAGAGCAATGACGGCTCTTGCAGAGGACCCAGGTTGGATTTCCAGCAACCGACTTGGTAGTCAAGAACCATCTGTCACTCCAGTTGCAGAGGAATCTGATGCCCTTTTCTGACTTATGTGAGCCTTGCATAACACAGGTGCACTTACATGCATGGAGGCAATACACTCATAAACATAAAACAAAAAGTAAAAAAAAATATTTTTCAGTCTTTTAGAAACAGGGTTTCCCTGTAATCCCAGCTGGCTGGAACTCACTAGGTAAAACGGGCTGCCCTTGGACTCAAAGACATCTGCCCAACTCTGACTCCTTTGTGCTCAGACAAAAGGCATGCAACACCCTGCCTATCTGTCGTATGTTTAAACCAAAGAAGAATGAGAAAACATCTTTCCTTTTGACTCTAAAGAAGGATATCATCTGGGTGTTGTGCTTCACAACTTTAAACCCAGCACTTGGGAAGCAGATGCAGGCAGGTCCCTGTGAGTTCAAGGCCATCCTGGTCAACCTGGTGAGTTTCAGGCCAGTTGGGCCTATAGGGAGAACCTGTCTCAAAGCAACAGCAGCAAGAACAAAGAATGATGTAATGTGTGAGACTCTGAAGTCAATAAATATATAAAACTCTCTGGGAAGGTGGCTGAGTCAGTGAATTCCTTGCATGAGGATCTCGGTTCAATACACAGAATTCAGATATACAAAAGGCAAGATTTCTGCCCACAGTTGGAATCCTGGCACGAAGGAATGACGCCAGCTCTGGCCTCAACTAGAATACTCCCAGAAGTGCATGCATCTCTCCCCCACACAGCTGCACACATATGAACACACACACACACACACACACACACACACACCACATGCACACACGCACACACACACACACACATGCATACATACATATTTGATGAACAACAGGACCTATCATATAAAAAGCAAATAAGAAGATCTATTTCTAATGTAAACCTGAGTCGAATTCTTCATCAAATAGCTCATCTGAAAGAAATCATAATTTATTTATATTTTTGTTGTTGTTTTGTCTTTTTTCTTAATTTTTATTGGAATTTTGTGCATTTCATACAACACTTAATCTTATTTGGACTCCCCCCTTCCATGTTCCCTACCCCATCAGAGCTCCTGCATTCTGCCATCTTTTTCTCAGTGTTTTTAAATTATTTTCTGATCTTTATGAGAGGGGATCTCCCTTGTAGTCCCAGCTGATCTGGAACTCTCTCTGTAGACCAGGTTGGCCTTGAACTCACAGAGATACTCCTGCCTCTGCTTCATGAGTACTGGCATTAAAGACTTGGGCCACCATTCCCAGTATTCTTTTTTAAAAATTTTGATGCAGAAATTTATTCTTTTGGTCAGCTCATTGAATTTTTTTTTTTGTTTTGTGTTTTTGAGATTGGATTTCCCTGTACACACAGCTGCCCTGGAACTTACTATGTAGATCAGGCTAGCTTTAAACTCACAATTATCCCCCCGCCTTTTTATTCCAAGTTCTGAGTTAAAATCCTGTGTTACCATGCCTTGCTTATTTTGATTATGTTTAAATCAAGTACAGTGTAGCAAGGACTAACCAAAAATCTTTTATACTTTAATTTTCCTTATGTTAAGCTCAATGAGATGTTAGTTACAGCTGTTTCCTTAGTGCTGCCTTACAGTGGCAATATTTCATCATTTCAGAAAACAGCTTCTTGAAGACAAAAAGAAACAAAACTGTCTTCCTCTCTCTTCTCCCATTTTATGGGAGAAAGCTTCAGGAGAAAGCCCAGAAATGAGTAGGTACCACCATCATCACATTTGTGTTAATAACATAAAATTTAAATACAAACAGAGTATTAGTGTGTTTGAATCCTTATCAGCAAAGAGCAAACATGGAATGGGAAGTGGGAGAGATAAGGAAAAGGAGACAGAAACAAAGGAGAAGGGGAGAAAGAGGAGAGAAAGAGAGATGCTTTGCAGAGATAGAAACAAAGTAGGTAAGGCGGATGATTTTCAGAAATAGTGAACTTAGGAGCATGAAGCCAAATAGAAATGTGCATAGATGATAAAGGGATAAAAAGATAGGATGAAAATACGAATGAGGTGAAGAGATTATAAACATGTGATAAAAGTGCAAATAATGAACAAAATAGAACAAACACAAAAAAATTGAAATGGTTATTCCTACCTCAGAACATGAGAAATACACATCATCCGAAGTTGCAGGAAATATGTTGGGAATTCCTGCAGACAGCAAACATTTAAAGTAGCATTTTATAAGCGAGGATGATTTAAGGTTTTGATGATGATGAGTTAAGTTTTTATACACAGATACCATCCATGTGAGGTACGTATAGGGGGTCGGGGTCTGGATATGATGCAGATGTATTATACAAAAAACACAAAGTTCAATAAAAGTACAATGAGGAAAAAAAGGAAAGCAGCGGCTTGGATCACAGCCTGCAGAAGGAACAGGCTTTGAAGCTGCCTTCTGTATCCTGGTCTCTGTTTCAGGTTCCGAATCTAAGTTCAGGATCTGAGGTCCTGTCCTTGCTTCCCTTAAGAATGAACTGTGATCTGGATAAATAAGGCAAATAAACTGTCATCCTTAGTTGGTTTTGATCAAAGTATTTTAACATAACAATAGAAAATTAACTAGGAAAGCTGACTCAGGCTCTACAATATAAGACTGAATGACTGTGGCAAAGATCCCATGGCCCACTAAGCAAAACATTTAACAATTGGCCTTTCCCAGAAAGACCCATGAGCCACTGCCTTTGGGTAATCTCAGACTTAGTGTCATCAGTGAATCAATTTTTCCTAGTGTGGCTGTGTCTTATTTCCTTTCTAATGACAATAATTGTTATTACCTCTAGAAAGAAGATTCCAATTATTTTAAGGTTTCATTTATTAACAATGGTTCATTTAATTATGTTATAGTTTTTCCTTCAAGTATAATTAATTACTGAATGAATATTGCTTTTATGGGACATAATTAATAGGTTACAGCCCTGTAGCATAGTTACAATTTTAATTCCATGGCTTTATAGAATTTAAAGACAAGTTGTGTTTATTTTTAATTATGTCTAATAACATTATTGCATTTGATGCAGCTCTGGTATAGTACATTATTTATGATCCTTAAGATTATGTTAGACATAATTATTGAATAGGAGAGGATTCATGACCAATGGCAGAAATACCGGTAGAGAAAATTAGGCCACACCCATGTGAGACATTAGGCAGCTATTTGAACTAAATATAAAAAGAGGTTACACTCTCAATTTTCATGTAAAATGAGTCTATTTAATTAATTTTATATTTATAAGTAAAGCATACCTTTCATTCTAAATATTAACTCAAAAATGTGATTATTTACTCTCATTAAGAATAAATGCTATACGTATATTGTTTTATGGAAAACTCCTAAAGAACTCTGACCTGCAAATCCTGAGTGTTATTTTAATGTATTTCAATTGATTATTCAATATTATTGAAATTAATAATATTCTTTTAACTTTTATGTAACTTAAGTCTTGTCTTATGTTATAGGGTTGTTATCTTTTAAATATTTTAGTAAATAAATTGAATCACAGATGACAAATAATTATAAAGCTATCAGCATAAACTCATCATGGCTTTATGGCAGATGGCAGATTGTTTTTGCTGTTCGTTTCCAATAGTAAAAATGGGATGCAATGTAATCCCAAATCTTTGAAATAACCACTGAAAAGTAAACGGGGAAGGGCCCTTCTTTAAAAGGGCATCAAGAGGTACCATTTAGCAAAATGCCTTCAATATAGATCAATGAATGGATATAATCTATACTTCTGTAGATTCATTTGTTATATGTAAATAGTTGGGATTTTTTCTGGTTGGTTATTTCCTCCATAGAAGAGTTTGATAGGACATCACTTAATATTTAATGTTATCAATAAAAATAAGCTGAGGAATAACCAATGCCTCCTATGTGGCCTTCACTTAAGACTATTCAATTTTTTTATTGATGTTTGGTGTATTTATACATCATTTTCCAATTCAGTTCAGGCATATTCCCCTTCCCTTCCCCCCACCACCCCACCATCCAGATCATGCATTCTGCCATAACTGTCCTGCAATCTTTCCGTTTTTTGTTTTTTTTTTATTTTTTTTTATAACAATAAAGGACAATGAGTAGTACAAGCATCCTTCTGGCAAAACCCAATTCAAAGCATGTTAGTGCCCAAACCCACACAGCTCATGTCCCACCATCAGTGGAGGGGCGGTATGTTCATAATTCAATCAAGTTGATAAATGACGTCGTCCAGTCTATACTTGTTGAGTATTACCCGAATTCACCCCAATCTCAGCCCTTAACATTCTACCATGCCCTTTCTTCTGCAGATTTGTTCCCTAGGCTTAGAAAAGGAGGCCAGGTGGATGAAAGGTAAAACATTCTACTTCTCTCGGAGCTGATGACTTGGTTCATGTCATTCTGGCTGTTTTCTTTACTGGGCTGCCAGTTGGTCCAGGACTAACCTTTCGATCCTACTAATGAGCACATGCAATTAGATATGTTAGGTATTTAAACAGTATAGTACATAGCCTTTCGATCCTAATAATGAAGCAGACACAATTAGATATATATTAAACAGTACTAATTGTTATGGTAGGTTTCTTTGGTATAGACCCACAGATGTTTGGATGGTATGTTAATTCAAGAATTACATTTTCTGTTAAGTATGGCAGGGTCCTTCGTGTGGTTTATAACATCTCCTAACCATTAGAGGATGTAAGCTTGTGCATCAGCCGTGGGTTATTCCTCCAACAGAGGAGCTAAATAGCCAATTAGATTTGGGATACACAGAACTTGGCTGCCAACTGCTGCACAGTATTTCCAGGCAGATGAGGTGTAGCTGGTGCTGACCGGGGAGTCTTGCCTTGGACTCAAGGAGAACCTTATTTGCTTTATTGGTTTAGTGTCTTTGGTAAATACTCTCTGGCATCCAGAGACCATCTGTAATACTTGCAAGTGTGGTCTCATACATCTTTCCATGTTTCAAATATCAGGTCTTCAACAGCAGGGCCTTTTCACCTCTCTTCCTGCAGTATCCCAGTTTGGAGGCAAGGAGCCTTTAACCCATTTGTGGGGTGCTTGGATTCCCTGGCAAACATCTCCTTGGTAGAATAATCATCCTGTTTGAAGTCAGAGCTCCTGTATTAATATCTTTTGTTTAAGTGCAAAAGCTAAAGGAGACTTTAGCATTATATTTGGTTCTGAATAGAGATAATCCTTTTCAACCAGTTCTATGTCTTAGTCAATTAAAAGAAGGCAGTTTTACTGATTTTTTAGCAAGAGAATACCTCCTATAACAGCTGGCTCCAATCTACATTTGGAGAACGACCTCATCATAATCTTATTTCTCCTTATTCTAATGGGGGGGGAGTTAAAACCTTTGTATTAAAACCTTTGCGGACTAGAAAGTTAAGCTTCTTTAGGATTCATTAAAAAATAGTTGTTACTTGTAGGATCCACAGAGAGGCCTGATGTCTGCAGCAATCTAGGCATTTCTTCCCTTCAATGCCCGAGGAGTCAATCCTTCTGCTGGCACTTTTCTGGTACATCCCACTCACTGCAAAGCTTGCATTTTTTTTCCCCCCTTTTCTCANTGGGGTGCGGTGGGGGGAAGGAAAAGGGAAATATGCCTGAACTGAATTGAAAATGATGTATTAAATACACAAAACATCAATAAAAAATTAAATAGTTAAAAAGAATGAATGATGTCTATTGTTAGAGCCTAGACAGAAAACTGAAGTTTGTTTGAAGGTGGAAAATGCCAAACATGGAAAGTCAAATACACAATCTCAATTCGTGTGTGGAATCTCAAAAGTCTAACTATGAAAGTTTGAGGTAGAACAGTGATTTACTGAAAGCAAAGAAGAAAAGTGACAGAGGAGGTAGGAAGGGTGATCAGTGTCATTAAGTTACAGATAGGAAAAAAAATCATGTGGTATTGTATTGCTAAGTAGGTGAGTCTAGGTAAAAAGAATGCACTGTATAATTCAAAGAACTAGAAAAAAATTCTAATGGTTAAACCATAAATACGTGACAAGTCTTGAGTAGACATGTACATTTAACCTAATTTAAGGATTTTGCTAACACACAAGATAGATACCTCAAGATACTAAAATAGATTTATATTTTAAGTCCATTAATTAAAAATAATAAAAGGCATTTTGCGAATTTCAAATACAATTTTTATTCATTTTTAGCAACATAAGGCAACTAAATGTCCAAAGGCATTGCTTTCAAAATTCATCCACACGAGGTGAGACTAGTACATAAGATATACCAAATATTGGGGACTGGAAAGATGACCTAGCAGTTAAGAGCAGCAACTGCTCTTGCAGAGGACCCGGGTTCGATCCCCAGAACCCACATGGCGGTTGAGAACTGTCTTTAACTCCAGTTCCAGGGGGAAAGACAGCCTGGCAGTTAAGAGCGCCAACTGCTCTTGCAGAGGACCCGGATTCGATCCCCAGCACCCACATGGCGGCTGAGAACCATCTTTAA
Source organism: Rhizomys pruinosus (assembly GCA_009823505.1). Taxonomy (NCBI): domain Eukaryota; kingdom Metazoa; phylum Chordata; class Mammalia; order Rodentia; family Spalacidae; genus Rhizomys; species Rhizomys pruinosus. The sequence continues at coordinate 145,367 of VZQC01009685.1, read as the reverse complement.
CTCCAGTTCCAGGGGAATCCAACACTCTCTTCTGACCTCTGCGGCACTGGACGACACGGGTGCACAAACCTACATGCAGACAGTACATTCATACACATACAAAATAAATAAAATTAAAAAAAAGATATACCAAATATGATAAGCCAAATAGTTTTGTATAGCTTTCTTAGTTCATTCCTCAAATTTTACACTTTAAAAAAATGTTTATTTTTATGTGTATGAATGTACTGTCTGCATGTAGGTCTGTGCACCCATATCGTGCAATGCCTAGGAGGTCAGAAGAGGGTGTCGGATTCCCCTGGAACTGGAGTTAAAGATGGTTCTCAGCCGTCATGTGGGTGCTGGGGATCGAACCCGGGTCCTCCAGCCCCACTTTTTGTAGTACTTGTAAACCTTTATCTTTAAAAAAAATTTTTTTTTAATTTTATGTGTATGAATGTATTGCCTGCATGTGTAAGTGCTCCTCTGTTGTGTAATGCCTGTGGAGGTCAGCAGGGGGCATCAGATTCCCTTGGAACTGGAGTTACAAACAGTTGTTAGCCCTGATGTGGATGTTGGGAATCAAAACTGAGTCCCTGCAAGAGCAGTCAGTGCTACTAACTGCTGAGTCATCTCTCCAGCTTCATAAACTCTCTCTTAACACTATTTTTAGGTCTTAATTCTTTAGTAAAATTATCTCATTACTTCTTGGAGTTGTATTTCAGAGAGAGAGAGAGAGAGAGAAAGAGAGAGAGAGAGAGAGAGAGAGAGAGAGAGAGAGAGAGAGAGAGATACAAAGTCTAATTTGTTTCACCAAATGTCTATCAAGAGTCCCATTCATCCATGACAGAGACTGTCTCTCTCCTCCCAGCAGTCATTGGTGCAAAAATTTTCTTGGGTTGGGTTGGGATTTCTTTACCCACTTCCCCAAGTCTTTGATGTTATTTTGTCTCCTTTGAAGGGGAATTGTTCATGCTTTCAAAACTGTTGTGAATTCATATGGTTAAGTGATAAGCTCTCTTGAACATTTTGCTTCCCTTTGATCATTCACCTTTTCTGGCTCTTCCTGCCCCCTCTTTTTTTTTTTTTTTTTTAAAGCAGTTTTCTTTTTTTTTTTTTTTTATTTTTTTTGTTTTTTTTTTTTTTTTTTTTTTTTTTTTGTTTGTATGTATGTGTGTTTGTGTCATGCAACGCCGCGGAGTTCAGAAGAGGGTCTCGGATTCCCCTGGAACTGGAGTTCTCCCGGAATTGGAGCTTCAGACTGTTCTCAGCCGCCATGTGGGTGCTGGGGATCGAACCCGGGTCCTCTGCAAGAGCAGTCGGCGCTCTTAACCGCTAGGCCATCTCTCGAGCCCCCTGCCCCCTCTTAACAATGATATCTGAGCCTTTGGAGGCAGAAGGTTGATTTAGATGTCTGCAACCTCTTATTCGTTCTGGGTTGGCCAGTTGTGGGTTTCTGTGTTAACTGCTATTTCTTGCATAAGGAAACATTTCTGGTGCTAGTTGTGAGATGCATTAATCTATGGGTATAAAAATAAGCCAATAAGAGTCATTTTACTATGATAACTATTTAGTAGAAAGCTAGTATTAGGCACTTCCCCATGTCCTGTGACCTGTCTAGCACCAGTATACCAAAATTCTTAAGTTAAACTTGTGCACCTCTTTAATTCTTGTAATTATCATTGGATTCATGATAAATCAAAGTAAACTAAAAATTTAACTATATTCATTTTTCCCATGATGTTGTAATGTGTAAACATTTTCTTGCTTCATGAGACAATGTCTGTTTATCTTCTGAACACTGCAACTGTAGAACTGTCTCTTCCACTATGTCTGAGATTAATGAACAATTTTCTACATTGAATTTTAATGCTTAACCTGGAAACTGTTACTTAACTCTAATTTAAATCTAGTTCCAAACAAAACAGTATGATGAGAATCTTATTAAAACTGAGTATTCTGAATACTGGAGGTTTATAGAGAACAATAAAAAATATTTGAATATGTATCCAACGAACTCATCATACCTCTGATTTGAAATCTTAGTACATGTTTTTCATTTATTTCAATAATATGTAAGTATAAGTAGGTATCATGGCATAGATAATGAGCTCAGAGAAAATGTGCAAACATTTAGCTTTTGAGACATGTGCTTACTGATTCTATTCAAATATTACCATAACAGGGGCTGGGAGATGGCCTAGCAGTAAAGAGCACCGACTGCTCTTGCAGAGGACCCAGGTTCGATCCCTAGCACTCACAGGCAGCTGAGAACCATCTTTGACTCGAGTCCCAGGGAAATCCAACGCCCTCTTCTGACCTCCTTGGCATTGCATGACACGGGTGCACAGACCTACATGCAGACAGTACATTCATACACATAAAAATAAATAAAATTAAAAAAAAGCTATTACCATAACAATGTTGGCACTTAGTGGTAGTAAGCCATTAGTGATTATTATCTCAAACATTTAGCTAAGAAAATTCAGACTTAAATCAGTCTTAACTTTATGCTTTGAACACATATACCAGGAGCTAGGACACAATCAGGGATTTATTTTTCTTGTTAATCCCTTTCATAGGTTTGACTTTCTTAATTTTCAATTTTGCACCCTCTCAAAGAAATAAAAAATAAGCCTAAATTAGGAACCCAATTACATGTATGGCATTACTTCAGCCCCACTCTTTCACCTCAGATAATAAATTCGATATTTTACAATAATTTATATTTAATTTCCCAAAGATTCTTCGACTGTTTACTTCATGAAGAAGTTAAATATGGCCCCAGCTACATTCTGAAGGAAAACTGACCAAAGGAATAATGACCTCAGTTTCCCAAACAAATAGATGAGAAGCTGGAGCTATTGTTAAAAGATTTTTTTCCAAGGAGTTGGAAAGATGGATCAGTGGTTAAGAGCACTAACTGCTTTTCTAGAGGACCTGAGTTCAGTTTCCAGCACCCCTGTCAGGCTCCCAACTGGCTGTACCTCTAGCTCCAAGGAACCCGTCATCCTCTTCTGGCCTCTGCATGTACCACACATACATGCACCTACACACAGACACACATACATAAACATAATTAAAATATGTCTCTGAATAGATTTTTGTCAGTAATCATGGAGATTTTTATGTAAATATTTATCTATACAGTACATAAACATATACACAAGAAACCACATATATATTTTATTGAAATAATACAAACTCTAAACTTATTCTCCATTTCCTGGAACTAGAAATAACCTTAAGGATAGCCTCAATGCCAAACTATACACCAAAGATTTTATGGAGTATTACTGAAACTGTTTAGAAGGATACAATCAGAGGGAGTTCTCCCAAATTCCTTCTATGAAGCCAGCATCACTCTATTACCAAAACCAGACAAAGCTACAACCAAAAAGGAGAGCTATAGACCCATCTCCCTAATGAACACTGATGCCAAAATTCTAAACAAGATACTGGCAAATCACATACAGACTCACATCAAGAAGATTATCCACCATGACCAAGATGGATTCATACCAGAGATGCAGGGATGGTTCAACATATGAAAATCAATAAACATCATCAAACACATAAACAGAATCAAAGACAAAAACCACACCATCATCTCAATTGATGCTGAAAAAGCCTTTGACAAAATCCAACATCCCTTCATGCTTAAAGTCCTAGAAGGAATTGGATTGGAGGGATCATTCCTCAATGTAATCAAAGCCATATACAGGAAACCCACAGCTAATATCATCCTAAATGGAGAAATGAGAGAAACATTCCCTTTAAAAGTAGGAACTCGGCAAGGCTGCCCCCATCACCACTCCTCTTCAATATAGTGCTCGAAACACTTGCTAGAGCAATAAGGAAAGAAAAGGAAATTAAAGGAGTACTAATTGGAAAAGAGGAAGTCAAGCTATCCCTATTTGCTGATGATATGATTGTTTACTTAAGGGATGCTAAAAACTCCACCAGAAAACTCCTAGAAATGATTAACAGCTTCAGCAAAGTGGCAGGATACAAAATTAACCTTAAAAAATCAATGGCCTTTCTTTACACCAAGAACAAGCAACTGGAGAAAGAATTCAAAGAGACCTTCCCACTCACAATAGCCTCAAAAACAATAAGATACCTAGGAACAAACCTAACCAAAGACACCAAAGACCTCTACAACAAAAATTTTAAACCCTTAAAGAAAGAAATTGAAGAAGACCTCAGAAGATGGAAAAACCTCCCATGCTCATGGATTGGGAAAATTAACATTGTAAAAATGTCCATTTTACCAAAACTCTTGTATAGATTTAATGCAATCCCAATCAAAATCCCCAAGAGTTTCTTCACAGGCTTGGAAACAAAAGTTCTTAAATTCATTTGGAAAAACAAAAGACCCCGAATAGCCAAATCAACCCTGAGTGAAAAGAGCTACACAGGAGGGATCTCTATACCAGATTTTAAACTATACTACAGGGCTATAGTCATAAAAACAGCCTGGTACTGGCACAAAAACAGACCTGTTGACCAATGGAACAAAACCGAAGATCCAAATCTGAGCACATACAATTTCAGCCATCTCATATTTGACAAGGGGGCCAAGAAACCACAATGGAGAAAAGACAGCATCTTCAGCAAGTGGTGTTGGCAAAACTGGATCACCACTTGTAGAAGAATGAAATTAAACCCCTACCTCTCACCCTGTACAAAAGTCAACTCCAGATGGATTAAAGACCTCAACGTGAAACCCCAAACTCTGAAGGTGATAGAAGAAAAAGTTGGCAGCAGACTACAAGACATAGGCGTAGGAAAAGACTTCCTAAATCAGACAGCAGCTGCACAAGAATTAAGGTCGACAATTGACAAATGGGACCTCATCAAACTCAAAAGCTTCTGTACATCAAAAGAAACAATCAAGGAAGTGAAGAGAAATCCCACAGAGTGGGAGGAAACCTTCACTGCAGATACATCTGACAAAGCATTGATTTCCAGAATATATAAACTACTCAAAAAACAAAGAAAAAAGAAAACAAATGACCCGCTCAATAGATGGAGCAAAGAACTGAACAGAGACTTCACAAGCGAGGAATTAGAGATGTCTGAGAAACACCTCAAGAACTGCTCAACATCACTAATCATTAAGGAAATGCAAATGAAAACCACTTTAAGATATCATCTTACTCCAATAAGACTGGCTAGGATCAAGAAAACAAATGATACCAAGTGCTGGAGAGGTTGTGGGGAAAGGGGAACACTCATCCACTGCTGGTGGGAATGTAAACTCGTACAGCCACTATGGAAAGCAGTGTGGAGAACCATTGGAAGACTTGGAATGAACTTGCCACCTGACCCAGCCATACCACTCCTGAGCATGTATCCACAAGACTTACCCCACCGCAGAGCCATGTTTATTTCAGCTCTCTTCACAATAGCAAAGAGCTGGAACCAACCTAAATGCCCCTCAACTGACGAATGGATAGAGAAAATGTGGTACATCTACACAATGGAGTTCTATGCAGCAGTAAAGAAAGATGACATCATGAGCTTTACAGGAAAATGGCTGGAGCTAGAGGACATCATGCTGAGTGAAGTAACACAGTCCCAGAAAAACAAATGATGAATGGTATCCCTCATCTGTGGATGCTAATGCCAATTACCTAGTTATAAGTATTTCTTGTGTATGGCCCCCTGAGCTTTTTTCCAAGCAGTTGGGAGTGATGCATATTGGAATCAAGAAAAACAACAACAACAACAGAAAGGACTGCATCGAAGAACTGACTGAAATGATGAACTTCTGCTCAAAACAGTCAACTTCCTCATGGAGAATACTGTGAAAGACTGAGAAAGAGATGAAAGGCATGTTTGGCAGAATGCATGAGCTCTGGTGGGGTGGGGGAATGGGTGGGGCATGGGTCTAGAGTTGTTAAAAAATAAAAATAAATTTATAAAAAAAAGAATAATACAACACACAAAAAAAGATTTTATGGACTAATTCATTGAAAATATATTCTTATGTGTTTGGTGAGGAGAAAATAAGCAGAAACAGAATAGCAATTTGGAGACCAGACTTGATTCCTCATTAAGATGAATTTGCTGTGTGCCCTGAAATGGTTCACTTGCTTTCTCCATAGACTATAATCAACTGATTGAAAGCATTCCAAATTACGATATACAAAAAGATATTTTAATTATTTTTAAATTTGTTTTTATAAGTAAAGTTTTCTCCCACTTTCATACCTTTATACGTGTAGTGGGGCCCCTACCCAACTTTCTCCCATTTTCCTCCAACCAATAACAGCCTTCTTGCTCCTCTCTGTAGATTTTTCTCCTGTTTACAGGTTTTGATTTTGTTTAATATCGTACAGAGTTTAATCAAGGCCCTGTCTGTGGTTCTGAGTTTGGAAATAACTACCAGAGTCTGGTGGGTTCATCAATAGATACACAGCATGGTGTCATGCTGCCCACCTTACAGAATCTGACACTTGCCAAATAGGTAAACAGTGTGTTCAGGCCCTGTAAGTGGCTTCCACATCCACAGATGACTGTTAGAAGGTTCCCTATTTCTTTGGACCCAATGCCAATATGCATAGCTTGTTGTGAGTTAAGTTGCATGGAATTCTTATAAGCATTTTATTTTAACCTGTAGTAGTCATATCTTAACTGCTAAAATTAGCACTGATATTCTTAGCTTGTATTTTGATTGGAACAGGTGACGCATAATGCCTCTGTATCTTAGAGTAACTTTGGGGAAAATATCAGGTAAACATGTATCATTTCTTGTGTCTAGAGAGCATTATCCCTTTAAGGAAGCTCTTGTATTCATGCTGCACACTTCAGTGCTGGAGATCTATAAATAAGTGGGCACTTCTATTGACTGAAATTAGTTGTGAGAATTTTATACCCCCTGGTTTTCTGGTTTGGTTCTTTACCTTTAACTGGAGCATAGAGGAACATTTTAAGCCCTGTTTGTAATTACAGATTTGATTTGTTCTGTTCCTTGTGATAATTTATCAATATTTTTATTTATATGTTTTAAGCTCTGTTAGCACAAAATGTTAAAATGGGGATGTGCTCTTGCTTAACCAACCACCTATAACTACAAAATGAACTTCTTTATCTCTAATAATATTTTGGGCTATGAATATAATTTACCCTGATGTTATCTAAGCTTCTTCCAATTAGATTGACAAATATAATTTTTCTATTATTTTTGTTTAACTAATTTGTGTTTTTACTTTAGAATGCATTTCCTAGGCAGCATATATTTTATTCTGGTAATTCATTACTTTTACTTGGATTATTCAAAACATGAACATTTAATAGTTAATGACATGATCACTTTTATATTTCTCCTATTGACTTTCTTTCATATGTGTATTCTTTTATTTTTCCTTTAAAAAAGTTTTTTATTGAATTATTATAAATTTGATATAGTATATTCTGATGATATTAGGCCTCTTCCCTTATGTGCATTCCCCATCCAATACTGTCTACCTGATTTTGTGTACTCTATGTATGTGTGTGTGAGGTTTTTTTTAAATTTTATTTATTTTTGTATGTGTCTGAATGTACTGTCTGCATGTACGTTTGTGCACCCATGTCATGCAATGCCACGGAGGTCAGAAGAGGGTCTCGGATTCCCCTGGAACTGGAGTTCTCCTGGCATTGGAGTTACAGATAGTTCTCAGCCACCACGTGGGTGCTGGGGATCGAACCTGGGTCCTCTGCAAGAGCAGTTGGTGCTCTTAACCGCTAGGCTCTCTCTCCAGCCCTGTGTGTGTGTGTGTTTTAAGGCCTATTGAGTCATGTTTGTGTCCCCAAATGACCTTCAGTGTGGGTCCATCCACCGAAGCCTGGTTAACCTGCACAGAGTCACACCCATAAAGACAATGTTGGTTGCCAGTAGCTCCTCAGATACAGCTGAGGTTTATTACTCACATCCCCACATTGATGCTGAGATTTTGTCTGACTTGAACTTATGTGGGAGTTGTGAATGCTGTCACCACCATGGCTCTGAGTTCATATGAGTAACTCCCCACCCATCTGGGAAACACTTTCCTTGAGGACATCTGCCACCTCTGGCCTTTACAATGTTTCTGTCCCTTCTTCTGCAATAATCGTTGAGCCTTTGGGAGGCAGAAGTTGTATACATGCATCCTGTACAGGGATAAGCATTCTGTAGTCTCTTATTCTTTACACTTTGGTCAGTTGTGGCTTTATTAATCACCATTAGCTGCAAGAGGAAGTTTCCTGGTGAGAGATGCATTAATCTATGGGTATAACAATAAATCACTTGGAGTTAGTTTAATACTATGGCTACTTAATGGAGTAAAGGTAGTTAGGCTCTCCTCTATGGTCTGTGACCTGTTTAGCCGCAGGTTCTTAAACCTGATTATCAGTGGCAAGTATGGACTCCATTTTATAAGCAGATTTTAAATCCATTCATTAAGTGCTTGATTATGCCCATAACATTCGGGCCACTATTGCACAAGTAGGCACTTCTTGACAAGCCAGTTGTTTCAGCTCTCATGATGCACAGTCTGGCAAGGCTGATGATTACTTTTCCAGTATTATGCATATCACATACTTGCTGTATTAAAGGTACCCTGTAGAGATGAGGTCTGGAAGTCAGCCCCAGCATTATTTCTCCTTGTTTGTTCTACAGCTCAGGTATGTAGTGTCTTCAGCAATAGGGTCTTACCATACAGTTCTGGTCAGTGACCAAGTGTAGAGGCAGTGGCTAGTAGCATTTGAGGGTCTATGGGACCCCTGGTTAACAGCTTCAACAGAGCAAGTCCATTCCTGACACTGGGACTTTTCTTTGCTAGCCTATGTTGTCTAGTAGGGGCAATGTCCCCTGTTAGGGGGGGGTATAATAATTAAATTATATAATTAAAGGTATATTATAATTATATAATTAAAAGGTAACTCCTTTTAATTTATTTCTGTATTTGATAACTATGTGCTTTAAGAAGTTTATATATGGCTGGTTTCCCTATGGCTTTCTCTCTAGTGTGAGTTATCCCTCCCCATACTCCTTCCTCTTTTCTTCTCTCCCAGTTCCCACGTTTGTAATCCTTCTGATTCAGTTTTTCTCCTCCTTCCTTTATACAGGGTGTCTTATATATTCTTGTTCACATTTTACTTTGTATGTAAAACTCTTGAGTGATAGTATATGACATTTATTTATTTATATCCATTTCTGGATTAGTCACAATGCCTTATTTTAACAGTTACTTTAAGACTTTTGGTAGCTATTTGAATCCATTATATTATCTTCAAATGAAAATATACCCTTACAATTAGTTTAAACATCCTCACACTAATATAGTTTTATTTCTCCACACCACATTTATTCTACTGCTGCCATTCGTTTTACTTTTATGCTATACTCCTCCCCCCCCGCCCCCAATACACACACAGTAATTGTCAGGCTTCTTTTAAGCACTCTTTTCTTTCTCCTGGCCAAGATCTAGTTAGTTCTTCAGTTTTGACACATTTCCCCTTGCTGTCATCTTCATACTTACCACTTGTCCTGTGGTCTCTGTTTGAAAAAGTCATACTATCTGAGTATATCCATGTGAGCAAACTCTAGACCTCATCCCTCAGAAATAACAAAGGGTGTAGTTATATGTAATTCCAACATGACTGAAATAGTTAGCTGGCCTAAAGTGTGTAAAGACTCTGTTTTGCAACTGAGTTTTATTTGAGTAAAAGCAATGTGTTTTTACAATAGCTGATGTTCAATTCTTTCTTAGTTTTATTAGTAAGCAGATGTTGTTTGTTTTCTTTACACAACAAGCAGAAGAGACAGCTGTGCCAAATGTCAATATTGAATCAGTTCTCTGAGGAATTGTCAGTGATTTGTATAAGGTATATTAAATATGAGGATGATATTCAAGCATCACACCTTTAATAAAATCATCCTTCTTTTGTCATATGTCTTGAATTCCTTTACCCTCTTGAAAATGGTTTAAATCAGCTAAAACATTTGAAATTTATGATCTTAAAAATAAAGTTGCCATTTCCTTCAATATTAAAGTTCTTGAGACAACTAGCTTATATTTGTTAGTATTTTTAAATTTATATTTGCATACTTGAGCAATTTAAGATTACTTAAAAGAACAGATGTGTGAGTGTGTGTGGATGTGAAGGGAGGAAATAGAAAGGTGCTTGGGTTAACACCAGAGGGCTCCACACAATGTGTTAATGTCTGAACCAAGGTTCTCAATGGCTTGTGGCTGGCTGACTAAGCTAGGCTGGCCTGCATGTGTCCTTCAGGCCTCCACTGAGCTCTGCCTTCCCAGTATTGTGATTACAAATGCCCACCACCATGCCTGGCTTTTGTATGGGAGCTCTGGTGTACACGTTTCACATCTGGCCATTTTTTTTTAATTTTTATTGATGGTTTGTGCATTTCGTACATCATTTTCCAATTCAGATCAGGCATATTTCCCTTTCCCTTCCCCCCCACACCCACCCCATCCCAGATCATGTATTCTGCCATAACTGTCCTGCATCTTTCAGGTTTTTTTTTTCATTTTTTAGTTATAAGTGATAATCCATGAGTATAAGCATCCTTCGTGCAAAACCAATCTACAGACTGTTGTGCCCAAACCCCCACAGTCCCACCATTCAGTGGGGGATGACAGGTTGTTTGTTCAATCAAGTTGATCAAATGAGTGTCCAGACTACATCACTGTAGTTTCACCGTTCACCCCAATTGCAGCCTTTACATTCTACCATGCCCCCTCTTCCGCAGATTGTTCCCTAGGCTTAGAAAAGGGGCACAGGTGGATGAGAAGTAAAACTGTCCTCTCTCTCTGGAGCTGTTGACTTGGATTCTGGTCAATTCTGGCTATTTCCTTTCATGGGCTGACAGTTTGTTCAGGAGTAACCTTTCGATCCTACTAATGAAGCACAAGCAATTAGATATATAGGTATTTAAGCAGCACTAATAGTTATGGTAGGTTACTTTGGCATAGACACATATGTTTGGATGATATGTTAATCCATGAATTACATTTTTATCCCCTGATAAATATGACAAGGTCTTACTGTGGCTTATAACATCTCCTAACCTGTAGAGGATGTAGGCTTGTGGCATCAGCCATGGGTTATTCCTCCAAGGAGAGAGCCTTTAATTGACTAATAGACATAAGAACTGTGAAAAGGATTATACTCTGTTCAGAACCAAATATAATACTAAAGTCCTTGGGCTATGCACTTAGGCAAAGTATATTAATGCAGAAGCTCTGACATCAGCAATGGATTGTTCTACCAGGGGGATGTTGGCCAGGGGATCCAAGGCCCCACAAAAGGTAAGGGCTCCTTGCCCCTAAGTTGGGATACCTGCAGGAGGAGAGGCGATAAGACCCTGCTGCCGAAGACCTGACGTTAACATGGGAGGGATGTATTGAGACCGCATCTGGCCATTTTTAAAAGGAGATAGATGAATATTTTTTCACAAGAGTGCAACCATGGTGTTACTTGTGCTCTAATTTATAAGAATATAAAATTAATTTGTTTCAACAAGTATATCCTGAGACAGAAATTAAATAAAATTAAATATCAATGCCACTTACTGAAAACATAGTCTGTGGCAGACTCTGTTCCATTTGCTTTATACATATGTCACATATTAGCCTCTAATTATATCTATAAATCTGACCATTAATTTATCCAATTTTATATTTGAGAAATGAGCACAAGCCTTTAAAATAGAGTTTGTATTATGTATCTGAGAACTTATATAAAATAAGTTTTAATATCTTGAATTGTCAGGGGAACTATTTATAAAACTTCTCCCCAGTATTATTTTTTTAAACCTGAAGTTACATTCTAAAAATAACTTTCTGCGCAAAAAAAAAAATAAAATAAAATAACTCTCTGCATTTGAAATAAAAAAAAACACAAGTTTAAAAATAGCTAGAAAATGGTAAACCTGGTATTTCAGTCTGTCACCAAATGCATATGTTCCATCCAATGTATGAATCTGTTCTTCATAAGCTGTGCTACACTGTTGGCTGTGATGTCATTGGTCACACTGATGTCCCTTACCTACAGTGTGCTCATCTGTTTTTAGAGGCCTCATATACAGCACAATTTTGGTAACTGTGGGAGATAAACTGTTCCCTACTAAATTCTGTACTGATGTAAGTATTAAGCAGGGGAAGGACAATTCCCTGGAATGATATAGGGGCCTTTTTGAAACTTTACATGCTGTCCTACAGCATCCAAACTGTCACTACCAGTAAGTCAGTGAACTCATGGGACTATACACTCTCCTTCAAGATATTTTACCATAAGGGCTGAAAAAAGTTGTCATTGTTAATAAGTGACTTGGGGCCCTTTCTGCATAATTTTACCATTTATCACCGTACCATGTGCAGTTTCTTCTGTGTATTAGTGCCGATCCACAAACTCTATTAAAAACTTTGCATAAATACAAAAAATTAAGAGAAATTGGCTAGAAGATTTAAATTTAAATCTTGACATCTAAAATCTTGGTGGATAGGCTTATCTATCTGGTTTTTCTTTACATATAATTCTGCTAAATAATTATTTTATATCATAATTCTTAACTTGATCTATATTCAGTGAACTGTAGTAAACAAACAAATGAAAACCCACATAAGGAAAACATTGATTTTTGCCCCAAGTTGTTTGTGAGTGGCAGCATATTCATTAAAGAGACATGTTCTTGGCATTAAGAATTTTCTTTTTTTTTTTTTTTTTTTGGTATTTTTTTGAGACCCAGGGTCTCCCTTTTTTAGTTCCAGCTGTCCTGGAGCTCACTGATGTGGACCAGGCTGGCCTTGAACTCACAGAGATCCACCTGCCTCTGCCTCCTGAGTACTGGGATTGAAGGTGTTACTGTGATTGCTTAGCAAATAGCATATTCCCAGTCTGTTCTGAGATTGCATTCCTGGGCTGCTTTTCAGAATATGAAGATGCTCTATGGAATATATCTGTCTGGTCCTATATGTCTATTCGGGGTCTGCTTCATTTGGCTTATGAAATAACCAACTAGAAGGATATCAAGTATGGAAATGTGCAGGATGGGAATTGCCAAAATCTCTGCTGTGGAATCTTCTCTGCAAAGGGTTGATGTCTCCCTCTGGTCCTGCTTGTCACCTGGCAGTGCTTCTTGGAAAGGAGGGATGAACCTGTGCCAGACCAGAATACTTTATGCCTTTTGACATCCGTGGCCACACCTGGCAACTTTCTGTTTAGACTGGTCAGTCTGTTTCCTAATAATAAGGAAAGTTAGGGTTCTCAGGAGTGTCAGAGTCAAAGGGAAAGGAAAAAAAACATATTTGTTCTAATAATATAGAGTACATTGTAAAATAATAAGATATAATAGTAATGTAATTACATAGATGTATTCATCAATCATTTCATAATTGTATAATATAGAATAGTTGGTCCCTCTTGCTTTCTGAAGCTGAATTACAAAGGATATTCCTGGATTCTCAGTATAGCATAAGGAAAGAAACAATAATGTCATGAGGCACTAGGCATAACAGATTACATGATATACAAATTTGTCATAAATCTAATCTGAACACAAACAGCCAAAAACCAATTGTAGAAAGACACAAATTGGAAGATAAAATATTGCTCATAAAAATAGCCATATGTAAACCAAAAGCACAGATGATAACTATGTGAAATATATTTTTGTTTTTCGATAGGTGGTAAAATGTGCTGAACAAATTCCTTTTGGTAGATATGCCTTACAGAAAGTGATTCTGTATCTCTGACCTTGGAATCACAAGCAGAGAGAGCATCTTTACAGAGGACAGTATATATCCACAAAATAAACACTACCAGTCAGAACATTAAGAGGAGCTTTGAAATACCTGCCAGAAAGATAATGTAGTGTAGCCTTTCTGTTTTAATATGAGTACATGAAGCAAAACGGTAATAATCTCTACTCTTGTTTAAAGTCAAAGGAGAAAAAAATGAAGCTTCACTCCAAAACTCTTTAAAGTTATCAGAATTATTTATAAACCATGAAATATGGCCTAGTACATGCTGTGATTAGAAATAAAAAGAAAAGAGAGAGTGAATAAAAAAACAGAAGTGCTGTAAACAAAGTTACAATACCACAGCATGCTGATTAAGGCACCCAATATCCACTTATCTAATGTTACTTTAGGAGTGCTGCCTTAACTGGATCAGGTTGCATAAACCTCAAAGCATCGCATGTCAAAAAAGGCAGAAAAGTGCATGCGCATAAAAGTTTCTGAATTCTCCAGAGGAGTTTAGCATGAAAACTGAGAATTATTGGGCCACTTTAAAAGAAAAACAAGAGAAAAACTATGTTCTGTGTTATATCTCATGTACTCAGGCAAAGATGAGTTTAGAAACTATCATTTTATTCTGGTCAGTCACCGGTTTTCACAAAGCAAAAACACATTACAGAATTGCCTAGTAGCACATTAATTACATTACCAAAGAGAATGCTAAAACTATATCTCATCCAAAGAATCATGGCGCCAAATTAGGAGAAGCTAGCCTTTTGCTTGGGAAGTATTATATCCATATGTAGAGATATAATAACAGTTTTGAAGAGTGATTTTTAACTCTTTTTTAAATTTTATTTTTCAATGTGTATGAATGTACTGTCTGCATGTAGGCTTGTGCACCCGTGTCGTGCAACGCCGCGGAGGTCAGAAGAGGGTCTAGGATTCTCCTGGAACTGGAGTTTTCCTGGAATTGGAGTTACAGATGGTTCTCAGCTGCCATGTGGGTGCTGGGGATCGAACCCGGGTCTTCTGCAAAAGCAGTCGGTGCTCTTAACCGATAGGCCATCTCTCCAGCCCCTTGAAGAGTGATTCTTAAACACAGTATGAAGATACATAAAAACTAACAATGAAATAAGTATATGAACAAAAGTCATAACTATTTTCTTTCAGATCATTTAATTGGTTCTAAATAAGAAAATTTCATGAATGACTTATATTTTCCTCTGTAATAAGTCACTAAATATTTAACAAACACAAACAATAATAATAGTTTAAAGAATTAGACTCTCAAATCAGAGACCAGCTTAGAGGAGTACATGGTCTAGAATCTCTCCTAATATTGCAGTTAAGTTTTTGATGGAGGTGGCCATCTTATATGGAATAGCCATTTTGGGCTTACTTACCTGAGCAATGACCAGAGTCTTCATTATTCATCATGTGGGCTCCTCCATACAGCAGCTACTTAGGAGTGAGCTCCTCCCAGGGAATAGAGACCACAGCTAGAGATGCTACCAAGATCTAGAATGATAGATCCAAATAACTTAATTTCCCTTCATATGTACCTTGGGCTTTCAGAGTATCAGAGAAACATTCAGGAACAGATGAAGGTGGTTCTTTAAAATGCTCACCACCATCTTCGGAGTGATGGTTCTTCTCAATAGATAATTGATTCTGCCTCCTGAGCCAATATCCCTTTGCCAGGAAATGGGAGGAAATTTATATATGAGGTAATTTCTCAACCAGTTTGATGTGTTTACAAAGTTTCAGGATCCAAAGATTTTTTTTTTCATGTTGCACTATTTCTATTCTTCTTTCTCCAAGCTGGCAATGTGAGTGCACATATAAAGATAGTAAAGAATAAATAAACTACCTACAGGTGTTAAGGGAGATAAGGCATCATTAGACAAAAGCCAGACTCCCACAAATCATAAGTTCAGACTTCTCTACTTCACTCTTTTCCAAAAGACAATGCCTTAACTTAAAATACTATTGTTGATATGAACTCTTTAACAATGTTTTTAAAAGACATATTGTATAGATATGACCATCTAAAGAAGCCAAGACATATCAATGGTTAAAGACAAAAGACCCTATAAAAAACTATTGTCTGGCTAAAGACCAGAAAGGAGATAACCTACAATGTCTGAAAATATTTGAACAACTGTACTTCAAACCACATGTTCCAGAAAAGTAAAAGAAAATAAAACCCTGGATCATTTATTTTATTATTTAATTTTTGGTCTTTTCAAGACAGGGTCTCCCTGTAGCCCCAGCTGTCCTGAACTCACATTGTAGATTAGGCTGGCCTTGAACTCACAAAGATCCACCTACCTCTGCCTCCCAAGTGCTAGGATTAAAGGCATGTGCCACCACACCCAGCTCAGGAGGGATCATCATTTATAAAACTCTTCATAAGAGAGGTGAGACTTAGAAATCACTCTTACCAATCTACAGAGGGATCCCTCTTCTTCATGCCTGAATGATGCCTTGGAAAACCAAGTGGGAGCACTGACATATATCCTGCAGTATGTTGAGAGAAAGGGAAACTTGGAACTCCGTTCTCACCTTATACTTGTTCTCATGCTATACGTGACAACACAAATGTTCCTCAAAGACCACAGCTTGGCCTTATGAGGGATGTTGGACTCTTCAAGAATTGACATCTCATGGGAGGATTTGGTCTTCAAGAGGGATTCTAGGTTCCTAAAGTCCACCTTCTTTCACTTCCTTGCAACCAGGTGGATTATTTCTCTGTGATGTGCTTCTTCATTACCAGATCAAAACAACAGGACTAACAGGTTATTGGGCTGAAATCTCTAAAATAAGTCAGAAAAGCCTTGTGTCCTTATAATCTGATTATTTCAAGGATTTGTTACAGTAACTAATTCCCTACCTACATGGTTAGTGTCACCATTGGATTGTAGTCAGAAAAACGTCATGTTGGAAACTCTCATGATTGTCTAGTGACACCAGCTTAGTGTCCCCTGGATGACTCAGGGTATCCTTGAAGCTACATTAGCGATAGGACAGTCTTAGTGATGTTCTGGCTGCTGTGCTGCCTAACTATAAGGATGCATCATTTTCTCTGCCAAAATGCCAATGAATAGTAGTTAATTTGAAATGATGAGGCATGGCCAATGACTGAACTGGATTACCCAGGATTCCCTTTTTCCATTTCTACTTCCTGGATTTGTTCTCTGTGGGTGCTGTTCTTTGCAGGGTTGTGAGGTAAAATGACCAGAGCAGCTCCTGGGCCTATAGACACCTGCAGTAGGGCCCATAAGTAATTAAAATCTGTTCCTCTAATATTTCTAAAAAGAAAAATCTGGCATGTGATATTGTTGTCACCATTTCATAAGAAATGACTATAGAAAAGGAAATTTGGAGTTTCTTAAAGATTTAAGTCATTTGCCCTCCCCCCTACTTGGAATAAAATTTAAAATACTATAGAAAAAGGAACAGTTAATAAATGAAGGGAATTAACTAACAAAGACATGCTTAAACATAGAAACTCAATTTTGGAGTCCCTATACAATAAATAGTTGTTTCTTTTTTACATACTAACTTATCATTTCAAAGTCAAGATATATGTGTTTATTTTACTCTTCTTGAAAACATCATAGCTGGCTGAGGTATATCTCTGGAACTGTGTGTTTGCCCAGTGAGTGTAAAACCAGGATGTCAGTCTCCACAATCACAAAAATAAAAAAAATGAGCAAAGGCTTGCAAGATATTTCTTTGGGTGGATGCATTCCATTCTCTTAACAGATATTTAAGATGCTTCATATTGCCTTTTGTTTCTTGTACTTTTAATTTTTGTTTTGTTTTTGTTACTATATGCACTAAATGATGCATTAAATATCTTTATGTGTGAAGTTATTTTAAAACAAAACTTAGATGAGCTATACTTTCATTTACATAAAAACAAACATGTTGTATTTGCTTGAAGAACTCACTGGAGGTGAAACACAGTTTCCAATGTGGAAGAAAGTAAAAAACACTTGACATTATGTAAACATAACAGATGGTAGGTGCATAAGTTTTAAGCATTTCAGGGTTCTGCAGCAGCACTTTAGGTATTAAAATGTATCCTTCCATCTTCCTCAGACACATTAATTTTAAGCTTCTTAAATTCTCAAACCCATAAAATATGCTTTATGTTATGAAGTAGAGAAACGAAGCACTCAGCTTCATCTCTAGTTTAAAAACACACACAGCCACCTTCTCACCGTAAGTTCTTCCCAACAGTAAGTCTGGAAGGGCTTCACGCTTCACTTTCAGATTCTTCTGTTCAGTGCTCCTGTTTCCAATTTTGAAATAGCCCCGCTAATTTATGAGCTTACCAAAGGATGCTATGTGAGTAACAACAGCAGATGGCTCAGTGCTCTTGTTTAAAGTCAAGTACTGGGTATCTCAACTGGTTAACTTCCTCTGTCAATTTGATGCATCCTAGAGGTAAATGAGTATTATCTGGGGTTTGCCCAGTGGGCCTGTCTGTGGATCATTTTCTTAACTGATCATTGATGTAATAAATCCCAGCCCACCATGAATGGCGCTATTCCTAGGCAAGTGGGTGTGGACCATATACAAAAGCAAGGTAAAGGAACCTCTGAAAAGAACAGGAAGCACCTTTCATCCATGGTTCCTGCCCTTGCTCTCACTTGAGTTCCACAAAACCCTTTTTCTCCTGAAGTTGTTTTAGGTCAACGTTTTATCATATCAACAGAAATCAAGCTAAGACAGTATCCAAGAGGCTATTCCCGAACTACGGAAATATTACATCATTTACACATGAGTGTAGTGATTTTGTCTTAATGTGAAATGTGCATTATAATCAAAAGAGGGGAAATGGTGGTTTAACATCATTCATGCTATTTGAATTTCCCAATGAGGTATAAATTTTCTTTTGAATATTATTTATTTGTTAGCTCAGTTATTTTGAATATTATTTATTTGCTGGCTCAGTTATTCTCCCCTGAATATACATATATGGG
Source organism: Rhizomys pruinosus (assembly GCA_009823505.1). Lineage (NCBI taxonomy): Eukaryota > Metazoa > Chordata > Mammalia > Rodentia > Spalacidae > Rhizomys > Rhizomys pruinosus. Next base: position 126,658 of record VZQC01009685.1, on the reverse strand, counting down.
AAAATAGACATTATGAAAACATAGCACATAGATAGTTAGATAAATAGATAGATAGATAGATAGATAGATAGATAGATAGATAGATAGATAGATAGATATAGATGTATATTCATTGATTTTTGTATGCTTTTTTCATGGTAGTTGCAATTTTTTAAAGAGCTCAGTGCTTATTTTCTTTCAATTTAGAAGCTGAACAAAGCAGCATAACTTGAATCTCTGCATTATTTTTGGAGGAATCTCATCCACACTTTCTCTTACCTTCATAACAATAATTGGGTGGCAATTCATGAATATATTTATCTTATCCCACAGGAAAAAATGAATAGTTTCTGCCTTCCTCCTAGTTACTCCTGGCATGAGCTCTAGTCTTTACTCAAATTCTATTTCTGCAGCTAAAATTCCATATTTATTTTTATTGACCATATTCCCCTTCCCCCTCCTCTACTGTACTACTTACTTTTTCTTCTGTTGTTATAAAACACCATGATCAAGGCAACTTCTAGAAGAAAAGTGTAAACACTTGAGCCTGTGGGCAGCAGCCTCACTCAAACAACTACCATACCACATTTCTTTATCCTTATTTTTTCACCTTTAAACCTCATTATTTTCCACTTTATGGTGTATGTTTTTATAAAGGTCATTTAGTGAGTCTGTTTTCATGAGAGAATCAGTGTTTATAAATCTAAATGATCTTTATTTTATTGTCACTCCTGAGTTTCACAAAATTGAATAAAAGATTACTAGTTATTTTTTCTGAACAAGGAAAGGTACAAATTTCCTTTTTATTTTATTACTGGTTTTGAAAAATCATACATATTTTTAATCCATTGCCTTTTTCTTTGCAGGGAAATTAATTTTTGTTTTTTTATACATGAAAAGCTTTTATAGCTGAATATGGTGGTGTGTGTCTTTAATTCCAGCTCTCAGGAGGCAGAGACAGAGGCAGATGGACTACTGTAAATTCAAGCATAGCCTAGTCTACATAGGGAGTTCAAGGCCAGCCAGACTCTGTCTCATAAAATGAACAGGGCTGGAGAGATGGTTCAGCGGTAAAGAGGAGCTCTTGCAGAGGAGCTGGGTTCTGTTACCAGCACCAAAATGGTGGCAAACTCCAGTTCTAGAGGAATCTGATGCCTTCTTCTGACCTCCTTGGATATTGCATGACATGGGTGCATTTACGTACATGCAGGAAACACACTCATACACTTAAATGAAAAATGATAGTGAATTTTTTAAAAGAAACAACAACAAAAAGTTTTTATATGAGGTTATGTTTTTCAAAATTCAGTGTCCTGGTGTGATTATTATGCTTTGGATTCATTCATAAGCCATAATACAGTATCAAGATTTGATTATTTTTCTTCAATCTATAACTAACTTTTTAAATTTATTGGGCCAAAGAACTTTTAGTTTTATAGAAAAATAAGAATCTACAAAGTTTAACATAAATATCTTTTGGACACACACAGACAGACACAAAGACACAGACACAGACACACACACACACACACACACAGCCTTTCCTATTAGTGAACATGATACAGTGGGATGACACATTTCTTTCAATCAGTGAATCTACATAACACATTGTCATAACTCATCATTCACAATTTACCTGAGTGTTCAAGCTTAGTGTTGTGTACTCAGAAGACTTAGATATAAATGACAAAATGTATCTTCCAGCAGTATAGTAGAGCATTTTTATTGGCATAAAAACCTTCTGTCCAGGGCTGGAGAGATGGCCTAGTGGTTAAGAGCACCGACTACTCTTGCAGAGGACCCGGGTTCGATCCCCAGCACCCACATGGCAGCTAAGAACCATCTGTAACTCCAACTCCAGGAGAACTCCAGTTCCAGGGGAATCCGAGACCCTCTTCTAACCTCCACAGCATTGCATGACACAGGTGCACAAACCTACATGCAGACAGTACATTCATACACATACAAAAATAAACAAAATTAAAAAAAGAACTTCTGTCCATATCTTCACAGTTTCTCTATTCTGAACCCTAGAAACCTCTAGTGTGTGTTCATCCTTACTTTTTTATGATTTCCAGAGTCAATATAGTTGGAATCATAGAGCCTGTAACTTTTCTCCTATTAGTTTCATTTACTTAGTAAAATGCATTTATATTTCCTTGGTGTCTTTTTTGTTTGTTTTTGAGACAGGGTCTCCCTTTAGTCCCGGCTGGCCTGGAGTTCATTATGTAGACCAGGCTAGACTTGAACTCACAGAAATCCACCTGCCTCTGCCTCCCAAGTGCTAGGATTAAAGGCATGCACCACCATGCCCAACTTCCTGTCTTCTTATGGCTTGATAGCTTTACAATATTGAAGACATCCACTTACCCACTGAAGGACACCTTGATTGTTAGTTTGGGATATAGAGACAATCATTTGCATGCAAAAGTTTTGTGCAGAAGTTTTTAACTTCCTAAGAAGCTGTGATGGTTAATCCTGTGTGTCAACTTGACTGGACTAAGGAACAAATAAGAGAAAAGGGATGTTTGGATTGGACCACCTCAACCCGGATGGCCCACCCCAAATGTGGGCGTTACCTTCTGCCGGCAGGCTGTATTTAAGGCCACGGCAGAAGGAGCTGGTCCCTTTTTTTTCTCCTGCGGCTTGCCTCTCTCATCTGGGGAGTTTGTCTTGCTGCTGTGATCAACCTTTCAGATCCCAGAGTGTACTGAGACCGGGCAGATCTCCTGGAATCCATTCGGGCCTTCAGCACTAGATTGGGACTACTGAGACATCCAGCCTTGCAGACTGAGCAGTTTCCTGGATTCTCTCAGCCTTTCCAGTGTGGTGCAGCTACTGTTGGACTCCTTGAACTCTGTCACGTGAGCAAATCAATAAATTGTATATAGCTATATATTCGTCCTATTACTTCTGTTTCTTTAGAGAACCATGACTAATACAGATTTTGGAACCAGAAGTGGTTCTAGAGAAACAGAACTGAAGGATGAATTTCTTTAGTGGGCTTGGAAGTCTCTGGAGCCAGCTCTCCAACTCAATGAAGCCTAGAGATACTGAAGGCTTTCCTGGTGGCATGCAGAGGAATGATAATCCTTGATGCAGACTATTTGATGTAATTATGAAGATAGATCCATTTGACTCACCTAACTCACCTCTTGTGAGAAGCAAGGAATTTAGTGACTCTATATATAAAACGTTCGAGAAATTGCGGAAAAATAAGGAAAATAATGATGTTGCCTTGTTGCTCCTAGCAGGTCTGGATAAAGTGATAGAGGAAAATAAGGAGCTCAGTGATATAATGACCAGCTCCGGATTCGAAACAACAGTTTAAAGGTTTCCAAGTGTGCTCTGGAAGAGAATCTTCTCTCCAGCAGCCAAAGAGCTAAAGTAGCAGAAAATCAAGCTGGAGCCCTTATTATAAGTTTGGCTGATTTACAACACAAATTTAATTCCCAGCTATGAAGAGTGTCAGCAGTTAAAGTCAGAGCACTGGTGGGGAAAGGGTGGAAACCTGAAACTTGGGATGGAGATGTGTGGGAGAACCATGATGATGAGGATTTTGAACCCTTGGATTCTGAGGGATTTTCTTTATCTGAGGAATTAATCTCCCCACCCTCAGCAGAGAATCCACACCCTGCAGATCCCTCCTCCCCACCCTTGCCTGAGGAAACTAATCCCCCCCTCCCAGTGGGAGCTAATGTCCCTCAGGGCCCAACAATTGTTGCCTCTAGACCTATAACCAGATTGAAGTCTAAGCAAGCCCCTCAAGGTGAGATAGAAAGTGTGGTCCACGAGGAGGTGCGCTATACCACTAAAGAAATTAATGAGTTTGCTGATTCATTCCGGCAGAAGCCTAAGGAATATGTGTGGGAATGGATTTTAAGGGTGTGGGATAATGGTGGAAGGAATATAAAATTGGATCATACTGAGTTTATCGATATGAGCCCACTGAGTAGAGATTCTAGGTTTAACATGGAAGCTCGAGCAGTTAAAAAAGGTGTTAAAAGTTTATTTGAATGGTTGGCTGATGTATTTATTAAAACATGGCCTACTAACAGCGAGTTAGAGATGCCTGATATTCCTTGGCTTAGTATTGATGAAGGGATTGTGAGGGTCAGGCAGATGGGCATGCTCGAGTGGATTCAAAGTGTAAAACCACATTCTCCACAATATGAGGACCCAGAGGACATGCCACTCACTGAATTTATAAGATGGAAAGTACTGAGAGAGACACCAGAACATTTGAAGAGCTTTGTTTTTGCTCTATTTCTTATGCCAGATCTTACAGTTAGAGAAGTTGTGGCTCGTTTGCATAAATTAAATGTACACGTAGTAGGTCTAACAGGACCTCAGGGTAGGCGTCAGGTGGCAGCACTGAATCGCAGAAGGCCAGATGAGCGTAGTTACAGTAATTATCATAATGGGTGGCAAAGGCAAAACAATACCTATAATGGCATGACCCGAAATGATCTTTGGAACTGGCTAATTAATCATGGTGTTCCCAGGAACCAAATACATAAGAAGCCTACTAAGTTTTTATTTGATCTGTATAAGCAGAAAAGCTCTAGAACGAATGACAGGAAGTCAACATTTGATTTTAGGAGTAGCGAATCCCGCCCAGTTGACCGGTTTCCAGACTTGAGACAGTTCACAGACCCAGAACCCCTTGAATGAAGGGGTGGCCGGGTTCCAGTGAGGAAGGACCTTGTCACAATACCAAAGAGTTATGCTGTTTGCCTTCCTCCTGTCCTTCCCCAGAGGGACCTGAGGCCTTTTACTAGGGTAACTGTACACTGGGGAAAAGGAAATAATCAGACTTTTCGAGGCCTATTGGATACTGGTTCTGAGTTGACACTGATCCCAGGAGACCCTAAAAAGCATTGTGGCCCTCCGGTTAAAGTAGGGGCCTATGGAGGTCAGGTGATAAATGGAGTTTTGGCTGAAGTCCGACTCACGGTGGGCCCAGTGGGTCCCAGAACGCATCCCGTAGTTATTTCCCCAGTCCCAGAATGTATAATTGGGATAGATATAATTAGAAATTGGCAGAATCCCCACATTGGTTCCCTGATCTGTGGAGTGAGGGCTATTATGGTTGGAAAGGCCAAATGGAAACCATTGGTGTTGCCTCTACCAGGGAAAATAGTGAACCAAAAACAGTATCGTATCCCTGGAGGGATTGCGGAGATTAATGCCACTATCAAGGATTTGAAAGATGCAGGGGTGGTGATTCCTACCACATCTCCATTTAACTCTCCAATTTGGCCTGTGCAAAAGACAGATGGATCATGGAGAATGACAGTTGACTATCGAAAACTCAACCAAGTAGTGACACCAATTGCAGCCGCTGTACCAGATGTGGTGTCCTTACTCGAGCAGATTAATATGTCTCCTGGTACCTGGTATGCAGCTATTGATCTGGCCAATGCTTTTTTCTCAATACCGGTTCATAAGGACCACCAGAAGCAATTTGCTTTCAGCTGGCAAGGCCAACAGTATACCTTTACTGTCTTACCTCAGGGGTATGTTAACTCTCCAGCGTTGTGCCATAACTTAGTTAGAAGGGATCTTGATCGCCTGACTCTTCCACAAAATATCACACTGGTCCACTATATTGATGATGTTATGTTGATTGGACCCAGTGAACAGGAGGTAGCAGCTAGCCTAGACTTGTTGGTAAAGCATATGCGCATGAGAGGATGGGAAATAAATCCAACTAAAATTCAAGGGCCATCTACCTCGGTGAAGTTTCTAGGAGTTCAGTGGTGTGGAGCATGCAGAGACATTCCTTCTAAGGTAAAGAATAAGTTGTTGCACCTGGCCCCTCCCTCCACCAAGAAAGAAGCACAACGTCTGGTGGGTCTTTTTGGATTCTGGAGGCAGCACATTCCTCATCTGGGTGTGTTACTACGACCCATATATCAGGTGACTCGTAAGGCAGCAAACTTTGAGTGGGGCTTGGAACAGGAAAAGGCTCTTCAACAGGTCCAGGCTGCGGTGCAGGCTGCTCTGCCCCTAGGGCCATATGATCCAGCAGACCCAATGGTGCTTGAGGTATCAGTGGCAGATAGAGATGCTGTCTGGAGTCTGTGGCAGGCTCCCATAGGGGAATCACAGCGGAGGCCCTTGGGATTTTGGAGCAAGGCTCTACCTTCATCTGCAAACAACTATTCTCCTTTTGAGAGACAGCTCTTAGCCTGCTATTGGGCCTTAGTGGAAACTGAACGTTTGACAATGGGCCACCAAGTCACCATGCGACCTGAGCTGCCCATCATGAGCTGGGTGTTATCTGACCCACCAGACCATAAAGTAGGACGTGCACAGCAACAGTCCATTGTCAAATGGAAGTGGTACATACGGGACAGGGCCCGGGCAGGCCCTGAGGGCACAAGCAAGCTACATGAAGAAGTTGCCCAAATGCCTATGGTTCCCACTCCTGTTACAATGTCTCCTGGGCTTAAGCATGCACCTATGGCTTCATGGGGTTTGCCCTATGATCAGTTGACTGAGGAAGAGAAGACTAGGGCCTGGTTTACTGATGGTTCTGCACGCTATGCAGGCACCACCCAGAGGTGGACAGCTGCAGCATTACAGCCAATTTCTGAAACAACCCTAAAGGACACTGGTGAAGGAAAGTCTTCACAGTGGGCAGAACTTCGGGCAGTGCACATGGTTGTGCATTTTGCCTGCAAGGAGAAATGGCCAGAGGTTCGATTATATACTGATTCATGGGCTGTAGCCAATGGTTTGGCTGGATGGTCAGGGACTTGGAAGGAGCATGACTGGAAAATTGGTGAGAAAGACATTTGGGGAAGAAGTATGTGGATAGAGCTCTCTGAATGGTCAAAGGATGTGAAGATACTTGTGTCTCATGTAAATGCTCATCAAAAGGTGATCTCAGCAGAGGATGAGTTTAATAATCAAGTAGATCGGATGACTCGTTCTGTGGATAGTCAGCCTCTTTCTCCAGCTATCCCTGTTGTTGCTCAATGGGCCCATGAACAAAGTGGTCATGGTGGCAGAGATGGAGGTTATGCATGGGCTCAACAGCATGGACTCCCACTCACTAAGGCTGATCTGGCTACAGCTGCTGCCGAGTGCCAGATTTGCCAACAGCAGAGACCAACATTGAGCCCCCGATATGGTGCTATTCCCCGGGGTGACCAGCCAGCAACCTGGTGGCAGGTTGACTACATTGGACCACTTCCATCATGGAGGGGACAGCGTTTTGTTCTTACAGGAATAGATACTTATTCTGGTTATGGATTTGCCTTTCCTGCACGTAATGCTTCTGCCAAAACTACCATCCAGGGACTTACGGAATGCCTTATCCACCGTCATGGTATTCCTCACAGCATTGCTTCTGATCAAGGAACTCACTTCACAGCCAAAGAAGTGCGACTGTGGGCCCATGGTCATGGTATCCACTGGTCTTACCATGTTCCCCACCACCCAGAAGCAGCTGGCTTGATAGAACGATGGAATGGCCTCTTGAAGACACAGTTACAGCGCCAATTAGGTAGCAATACCCTGGAGGGCTGGGGCAAGGTTCTCCAGCAAGCAGTATATGCTTTGAATCAGCGTCCACTATATGGTACTGTTTCTCCTATAGCCAGAATTCATGGGTCCAGGAACCAAGGGGTGGAAGTGGGAATGATTCCACTCACTATCACCCCTAGTGACCCAGTAGGAAAATTTTTGCTTCCTGTACCCACGACCTTGCGTTCTGCTGGTCTAGACGTTTTGGCTCCAATGGGGGGAGTGCTTTTGCCAGGAGATACAGCAAACGTTCTATTGAACTGGAAGCTAAGACTTCCCCCTGGCCACTTCGGGCTTCTACTGCCTTTAAGCCAACAGGCTAAGGAAGGAATAACAGTAGTAGGAGGAGTGATTGATCCAGACTACCATGGGGAAATTGGACTTTTTCTCCACAATGGGGGCAAGGAAGATTATGTCTGGAAGGCAGGAGATGCTGTAGGGCGCCTTCTGGTGCTACCATGTCCTATGATTAAGGTCAATGGGAAACTCCAACAACCCAAACCAGACAGGACAATAAATGGCCCAGACCCTTCAGGGATGAAGGTATGGGTCACTCCTCCAGGGAAAGAGCCAAGACCTGCAGAGGTGCTTGCTGATGGCGGAGGAAATACAGAATGGGTAGTAGAAGAAGGTAGTCATAAATATCAGCTGAAGCCACGGGACCAGTTGCAGAAACGTGGATTATAATAGATATTAACCTTCGTCCTATTTGGTTAAGAATGTGCTTGTTTATATATGTATATATATATATGTATATATGTATGTATATTAAGTGGATACTTGTGTTCCCCTTTGAATGTGCAACTGAGATATGTGTTAAGTGTTGTCATATTTAGGTTATTAGATACTGAAGGACTAAGTTCTTCTCAAGGACATTACCACCTACTCTAAGATATAATGCTTTGCTATTGCACATGAGACACTTATAACATGTTAGGTGGAATTATGACCTTGCCATTGTTTGCAATTGACATTTAAGCATAACATAAGGAGAGGCTTTCTATTGGGTGTCAAGTTGACAAGGGGTGGACTTGTGATGGTTAATCCTGTGTGTCAACTTGACTGGACTAAGGAACAAATAAGAAAAAAGGGATGTTTGGATTGGACCACCTCAACCCGGATGGCCCACCCCAAATGTGGATATTACCTTCTGCCGATAGGCTGTATAAAAGGCCACGGCAGAAGGAGCTGGTCCCTTTTTTTTCTCCTGCGGCTTGCCTCTCTCATCTGGGGAGTTTGTCTTGCTGCTGTGATCAACCTTTTGGATCCCAGTGTGTACTGAGACCGGGCAGATCTCCTGGAATCCATTCGGGCCTTCAGCACTAGATTGGGACTACTGAGACATCCAGCCTTGCAGACTGAGCAGTTTCCTGGATTCTCTCGGCCTTTCCAATGTGGTGCAGCTACTGTTGGACTCCTTGAACTCTGTCACGTGAGCAAATCAATAAATTGTATATAGCTATATATTCGTCCTGTTACTTCTGTTTCTTTAGAGAACCCTGACTAATACAGAAGCCCAACTCAACTACTGGATTCTCTAGTAAGGTAAGTTATTAGGCTTTGTGGTATGTTTTGCTTTGTGAAATGCTACCAAATTCTCTCGAAAAGAATCTTTTAAAGGATGATGTTGTTTTCATATCAGCAATGGATGAGAGTCTTGTCCCTCTTCATCCTCTTGAGCATTTGTTATTGTTATTCAGGACTTTGGTTATTTTTTCCCCTTTCCCCTCCCCCCCGTTCCCACCCCTTTGCATTAATTATCCTGCATCTTTCTCTTAGTCTTTTTTTTTATGCTTAGAAATTCACATTTTCCTCCTTTAATTTTATATTACTCTAAAATATGCATACATACTCTTCACCCATATACAGTAATTACAAAGTCTGAAAATAAGTGGCGAATCGATTCTAGACCCAATTAAGAGATTTACAATATGACAACATAGTTGCTTTCAGATAAACAGAACTATAACAATAATGTTGTTCAGCTTGCCTTTCATCTGGGGATTTGGTGTTAGCATCCACAAATTAGGGAGACCATTTGCTGCTTGTTTTTCTGGGACTGTGTTACTTCACTTAGCATAATGGCTTTGACTTCCATCCATTTACCTGCAAAGTTCATGACGTCATCTTTCTTTACCTCTGAATAGTACTCCGTCGTGTAGATGTACCACATTTTTGTCATCCACTCGTCAGTTGGGGGGCATTTGGATTGGTTCTAGCTCTTCGCTATTGTGAAGAGAGCTGCAATGAACATGGATGTGCATGTATCTTTGCAGTAGGATGAGTCTTGTGGGTATATACCCAGGAGTGGTATGGCTGGGTCAGGTGCCAGGCTCATTTTGAGTCTTTTAAGCGTTCTCCACACTGCTTTCCATAATGATTGTACAAGTTTACATCTCCACCAGCAGTGGATGAGTGTTCCTCTTTCCCCACAACCTCTCCAGCATTTGGTGTCTTTTGTGTTCTTTATCTTAGCCAGTTGTATAGGAGTGAGAGGACTTTGGCTATTTTAATGGGTTTTAATTTGCACTTCCTTAATTATATAGGAAGTGGGCATATTTTCATTTGTTCATTTGCTGTCAGTATATCATCTTTAGTTGAGGCTCTATTAATGTCTTTGGTTCATTTTTTTTATCATTTTTATTATTACTAGAATTATCACTAGTGTAGCATTGAAGATTTTGATTGTTTTGGATAACCTTATTTTATAAAATGTGTGTTTTGGAAATATTTTCTCCTATTTTGACTTGTCTTCTCATTCACTTGGTATTATCTTTTGTGGAGTAGATTTTTTTTTTAAATATTAAAGTCAAGCTTGGGTGTGAAAAGATGGTTGAATGAGTAAAAGCACTGGCTGCTCTTGCAGAGGACCAGGGTTTGTTTCCCTGGACCCACAGTGTGGGTAACAATAGTCTGTAACTCCAGGTTCAGGGATCCAATGCCCACTCTGGCCTTTACAAACATTCCACAACAAGGGCGCAGTTACATAAATGCAGGCAGTACAGTCATACACTTACAATAATAAAAAAATATCCAGCTTCTCAATTATGTTTTTCTGCCTTTGGTGTTTCATCTAAAATGCAATGTCTGGGCTAGAGAGATGGCCTAGCAATTAAGAGCACTGACTGCTCTTACAGAGGACCCGGGTTCGATCCCCAGCACCCACATGTCTGAACTCCAATTCCAGGAGAACTCCAGTTCCAGGGGAATCCGAGACCCTCTTCTTACCTCCGCGGCATTGCACGACACGGGTGCACAAACTTGCATGCATGCAGTACATTCATACACATACAGAAATAAATAAAATTAATAAAAAAATAAAAAAGTAAAATGCAATGTCTACACATATCTATCTATCTATCTATCTATCTCTATCTATCTATATCTATCTATCTATATATCTATATCTATATCTATATAGATATATTCCCCTTTGCTAAATTTTATACACTTTCAGTGTTCTGTTTTTTTTGTTTTCTGGAAAACAAAATACTGTTTTCCAGTATTCTGTTCTATGTATAGACCTATGAGTAATTTTGAGTTAGTTTTGTGAAAGATATCAGATCAGTGTCTAGATTTTTATGTTTTTGTTTTGCTTATGAACACCAATCTTTTCTTTCATTGCAAAATTGTGTAGCTTTGTTTTTGTTAAAGATCAATTGATTATGTTTCCATGACTCTATTGCTGGACATCTACCACAGTCCATTTATTTGATCCATCACTTCCTGAACAGTATATTACTACACTGACTACAGTAGCTTTATAGTAAATATAAAACCTGGGTAGTAGTTGTCTTACAATTTCATTCTCTTTCACCAGTGTAAATATTACTTTAGATCCTTTGCCTCTGCAAATAAGCTTGAGAGGAAGTTTTTCAATATTGCAAAAATTATTGTTACAATTTAGTTTAGGATAATGTATTTGTATTATATATTTCAAAGACCTGATGTCTGGAAACTTCCTCCACATGAAAATAGCCAGCCTCTTCACTTCATTTTTTTGGTTCTTTTCACTAAAAATTTCTTCACAAATATCTGACATTATATTTATATATATACATATATATAAACTTTTCAAATAAATTATTATTGTTATATATCTTTTATTGAGGTTTTGTGCATTTCAGACAAGATTTCTTTTTCTTAATTTTCATTTTTTTATTGATGCTTTGTGTATTTCATACATCATTTTCCAATTCAGTTCAGGCATATTTCCCTTTCCCTTCCCCCCACCCCACCCCACCCCATCCCAGATCATGCATTCTGCCATAACTGTCCTGCATCTTTCAGTTTTTTTTTCATTTTTTAACAATAAGTGATAATTTATGAGTACAAGCATCCTTCATGTAAAACCAATTTGCAAGCAGTTGTGCCCAATCCCACACAGCCCAAGGGTCCCACCATCCAGCAGGGGGGGGGGTGTTGTATGTTCAATCAAGTTGATCAAATGAGTGTCCAGACTATATTGCTGTAGTTTCACCATTCACCCCAATCGCAGCCCTTACATTCTACAACGCCCCCTCTCCCACAGATAGTTCCCTAGGCTTAGAAAAGGGGCACAGGTGGATGAGATGCAAAACAGTCTACTTTCTCTGGAGCTGTTGTCTTGGACTCTGGTCAATTCTGGCTGTTTCCTTTCATGGGCTGACAGTTTGTCCAGGAATAACCTTTCGATCCTATTAATGAAGCACAAACAATTAGATATATAGGTATTTAAACAGTACTAATTGTTATGGTAGGTTACTTTGGTATAGATGTAGATGTTTGGGTGGTATGTTAATCCATGAATTACATTTTTTTCTGTTAAATATGAAACGGTCTTACTGTGGCTTGTAACATCTCCTAACCATTAGAGGATGTAAGCTTGTGGCATCAGCCATGGGTAATTCCTCCAAGGAGAGAGCTAATAACCAATTAGATTTGGGATATACAGGCATATGGCTGCCTCTGCTACACAGTATTTCCAGGCAGGTGAGGTGTAGCTGGTGCTGATGGAGGAGTCTTGCTTGACTCAAGGAGACCCATATTTGCTTTATTGGTTTAGTGACCTTTGGTAACACTCTCTGGTATTCCAGAGACCATCTGTACACTTGCATGTGTGATCTCAATACATCTTTCCCATGTTAACGTCAGGTTTTCTACAGCAGGGCCTTATTGCCTCTCTTCTTGCGGGTATCCCAGTTTAGAGGCAAGGAGCCTTTACCTTTTATGGGGGCTTGGATCCCCTGGCCAACATCTCCTTGGTAGAATAATCCATTGCTGATGTCAGAGCTCCTATATTTATGTATGGTAGCATGCATGAGTTCTGGCGAGTTCGGGGATAAGGAAGGGGGAATGGATCTAAATTTATATTTTTATCTATTTCATTTTAAGGGCTCACATAAATGGCATTATGAATTTAACTCCAAATATCACTTGCTTTTTCTTGACATACAAGAAAGTGATTGACATCTGTACTCTTTTTTAATTTTTTTAACTTTTTAATTTTTATTGAGTGCATTTCATACAACATATCTTAATCAAATTTAGACTCATTCCCCCATCCATGCCCACCCCTCATCCTCCCCTTCCCCCTGCCAGAGCTCATGGATTCTGTCATACACGTTAAGTCCTGTCTTGCATCTTTTCCTCCGTCTTTTATAACCTTTATGATGCACAAGTTTACTGTTTTGGTCAGTTCTTTGAATAGGTTTTTCTCTCTCTTTTTGTTGTTCCCTTTGATTTTTTCCAAAATATGCATATATACACTCCACACATAAAATTACAAAATGTGAAAATAAACTATAGGTTAATTCCAAAGCACATTTAGAGATTCACATTTTAACAGTAAAATTACATGCAAGTAAAAACAATATAACTTTACATTCTCTTTTGCTTTTTTAAAGAAAAAGCAAAAGGAGCCAGGGCTCCCCTGACAAAAAAAAAAAAAACAAAACAAAACAAAAAAAGTACCAGGTCTTCAACTGACCTTGAGAAAACAAAAACCTTGGTTAATCTGGGCTAACTCTGTGGCTTTAGGCATCCAAAAGGAAACTATAAACAGACATCTGTACTCTTAAATTTTTCCTGAAACTATGCTATCATTGCTTTTAGTGCTGGAAGATTTTGTTTGGTTTATATTTTACTTATTATTTCAAACTTTCTATATAGGAAATCTTATCAATTTTAAACAAAGTAAATTTTGTTGCTTTACACTCTCCATTTTTTAATTTCCTTTGTTCATCTTATTGAACTATCAGATATTACTTTTAGAAGTATTGTCTCCATGTCACTCTTTTTCAGGGAAGCCTCACGTTGCAAAGGGTGATGGTTAATGTAGAAACCCATAAGTAGCCAAAGTGGGGGGATAAGCAATGTTCGAGTGCTCATTCCTAAGAGGAGTGTTTCCCGAACATTGTGTTCCAAGGCCCAGGGAGCATTGTGGGAAAACGGCCGGAAAGAATGTCAGAGCTGGTGCATGGGGAGATGTGCAGTAAAACGACGTCTTCTGTACATGACAGAGACACACACTTACGCCACACTGCAGCTGTGGTAATCTGCACAAGATCTGAGAAAGATTAGTCATTTCATCGTGGATGAGGATAAGCCCTCCCTGAGGGACTTTGGTATTTAAACGTTGTTGGGGGACAGGGTTTCATTTCCTTCAGTAGTATAGCCACTGACAAGTATCTTCCCAACCAGGCTCGTATAAGCAGCTCTAATTAAACTCAGTGGACCAAACACAAAAAGATATTGAAAGGAGGGCTTGTCAAGTAGACACATGTGTTCAGTGAGAGAAAAAAGGATGATGAGAGAGAAATGAGGAGGAAAATGACAAAAATTTATTTATACAGATATATTAAATTGTCAAACAATTAAAATGGAAAATAATTAAGAAAAGGACTTTTAAAAATCATCACTTCTATCCTCTACGAACTTTGATGATACACAATTATCAAATTTTCATCTCCTTTCTGAATCATATAAATTTCTTCAGATTTATCTTCTAAATCATAAATGTGTCCTTTGGCTATGTTAAATGCACTGCATAATCCATTTATTCCTATTTCTTAAATGAATGGATAAGAAATTTTATTTTATTGTTTGAACATCTTTAAATTATATAATAAGCTTTCATTCTTAGATATTCTTCTTGATATGCTGTTAATAATGTTAAATATGCCAACATACATTTTTCATTGTTTACTGGGAAGTCAATGTTTGAATGTCAGTGGGTCTCGTTTAACTCTGTTTCTTTCTCTGAACCTTCAGTTATATTCCTTGCTTACAGACATATTCTGTATTTTTAGAAAACAACAGTTCTTCTTTAAATATTTTATTTATTTTATTTTTATTTTTTTATGAGTATGAGTGCATTGCCTACATATGTATAAATGCATCCCTGTTGTGCAATGCCCACAGAGGTCAGAAGAAGGGGTTAGAGCCCTGGGAACTGGAGTTATGGACAGTTATTAGCCACTTACAAATTATGACTAAATATAAAGTTGAAATTTGAATCACTGTGTAATTGGAAAGAGTGAATACAAACAATATTTGCATTAACAAACCAGGTAGTATAAGTAAAAAGAGGTCAAAGTCAAAGATAAGGACTGATGGTGTCTGTGTGGTGGGAGTGCACCATCAGCACCAATGTGTGTTTGAGGAGTGTGAGCACCATGCCAACACTCTGAGCTGTGAATCAAACCAGGGTCCTCTACAAGAGCAGACAATGCTGTTAACTTCCAAGCCATGTCTTTAGCCCCTACCCAAACAGCTATTGTACAACCAAACATTACATTCAAATAA
Organism: Rhizomys pruinosus; assembly: GCA_009823505.1. Taxonomy (NCBI): domain Eukaryota; kingdom Metazoa; phylum Chordata; class Mammalia; order Rodentia; family Spalacidae; genus Rhizomys; species Rhizomys pruinosus. The sequence goes on along the minus strand of VZQC01009685.1, from coordinate 111,358 downwards.
GAGAAGGCAGGTTGGTTGCCTGATGCCTGTGGTTTTCTATTCCTAGTTAGTCTTTATCTTTCACTTTTCTTTTCAGCACATGATGGGAGGAAGCAATAGAATAGCTTTCCACTTCCTGTTTGCCACTGGTTTGTAAACACCCTTCACATTACTGGTTATAAGTTGTAGTAGAACATTTCTTGTCTTCGAAGTGAGTTTTCATGGGCTATGAGTAATCTTTTGGAAACCATTTGTTTCTGCTTTGATCATTTCACCTTGTATTTTCTTTGCAGAAAGCTGAAAGTCTGACACAACCTTCTTCTGATCAATGGAATCAAAGTCCTGTCTCTTTGGATACTGGCTAGAAACAAAAGATTCTTTTGCTAATAAAACCTCAAGAGCCTTGAAGGTTAAAAAGTTAATTTTAAGTAGAAAACAAATAACACAAAGAAAAATGGTGCTACCACCAAAGGTGGATTCAATGAAAACAATGGAAACCGTTCTATTACTCATCCTACCAGTATCAACCTGGCTCAGAGTGTTGGCATGGTGCTCACACTCCTCAAACACACATTGGTGCTGATGGTGCACTCCCACCACACAGACACCATCAGTCCTTATCTTTGACTTTGACCTCTTTTTACTTATACTACCTGGTTTGTTAATGCAAATATTGTTTGTATTCACTCTTTCCAATTACAAAGTGATTCAAATTTCAACTTTATATTTAGTCATAATTTGTAAGTTCTTTCTCTGTTTAGAAGACAGTGTTTTGGAAGAGGGGGGCTGCGTTCTGCTTTGGTACTCTTACTGTCTCCAAGATACTGATGTGTATATAAAATAGGAATTTAGGTGAGATTTTGTACATGCATCTTTCTCTGTCCCTATGAGAAGCATTTAATGTTTATGTGACAAAGAAGACATGACGCAGCCGCGCGTGGTGGTGCATGCCTTTAATCCTAGCACTTGGGAGGCAGAGGCAGGTGGATCTCTGTGAGTTCAAGGCCAGCCTGGTCTACAGAGCAAGTTCCAGGACAGCTGGGGCTACAGGGAGACCCTGTCTTGAAAAGACCAAAAAAAAGAAGACATGATGCTATACCATGAGCAGTTATTAAATCTAATGACCATGATTAAAACTAAAATTTCTGAAGAAATAAAAACACAGTGTTCTCTCATTATGAGAATTCTCAGAAAACCACAAACAAGTGAATAGGGCTTCTATATCTTTAATATCATCGACGAACATGGCATTTCATAATATAAAATAATAACATTTATAGACTGTTCAGTACAGATTTGTAAGATAGTCATGAATTCTAGAGGCAGGGAGCCCCCTCCATTTACAATAGAACAAAAACAATTAACACTGAATTGTACAAGGTACATTCTTTAGAAAATGAGACAGTTGCTTTCATCCTAATTTCATAAACATCCGTGGTAAATTAAGTTAATAAATTGATATAAAATGTTTTCAAGTAACTGAGAATCTTAAGATTTCTTTACACTGTGTAGAGGTTCCTTTGGACCTGGACTACTGAGTTATAGATTAAAATTTTTCATTAAATTCCCTCCAAACATGTTTAGTAATATTTTATTCGAACACACAGCCTATAAAGATCCTATATAAACCATTAGAAAAATCACAATATAAGCCCATAAGAGCATTCTTAGATAACAAATAAAGTAAGTAAATAAATGCTGGTGTATTTATATTAATGTTCCCCATTATTCAAAAAATAATTTATACATTTAAAATATTTAAAGATTCAAGTATGAATATTTAATGTTTTGTGTTTTAAAATAATATTTTATTTATTCTTTGAGGTCTTATATAACGTAGTTTCATCATATTCAGACTCCTCTCCTAACTTCTGTCAAATCCACCCTACCTCTCTCTCTCCACTCATTTCACATCCGCTATTATGTTTTAAGGCTTATTCATTCCAATTTGTGTTACCCAAATAATGTTCTTTGTAGTTCTATCTGGAGGAGTATGGTCAACGTCAACCTAAACAGCATCATGCCCTTAAGAAAAACTGACTGTCCTTCTCCCAATATTTATCAGATGCCAATAGTTTCTCAGCTAGGGATGGGGCTTTTTTGTTCACTTTCCTCCTTCATGCTGAGATTTTTACCTGGTTTGGATTTATGAAGGTCTTTGACCTGTCTAACAAGCACTGTGGTACATATATCCAATGGACATATTGTGTCTTGAAAATGTAGTATCCTTGTATTTGTCTACCATCTCTGACTTTTACAATCTTTACATCCCTTCTTCTGCAATTATCTCTGAGTCTGGGGAGGAAACAGTATGATACACGTGTCCCGTTTAGGGTTGAGGCCTCCATAGTCTCTTATTCTGTGCATGTTAATCACTTGTGAGTTTCTGTGTTAATTACCTTCTACTCAATTAGAAGCTTCTCTCGTCAGAGCGGAGAGATGCAGTCACCTACAAGTCATTAGTTATTGGTTTCATACTATGTCCATGTAAATAAAATTCTTTCTGGGAGACCCAAATGCTGACCAGCCCCCTTCTCCTTTGGTTCCTACCACAAACCGAGGTACAATTTTGCTGAAATGCAGTCTGGGAAACCAATGAGTTCATTAGGTTTTTTTACAGAGCAGTAGGTGTGGGTTTACTTACAGGCGTGTGAGTGCTTTCCCCCAAGGCTGCACTGGAAATTCTCTGCCCCAGCATGGATCATGACTTCCCAGCAGCCTTATAAAGTGACATCCACTGCTTATATACTCTTAGTCCTTCCCCTTCATGCAAATAGGTCCAAGTGGTTGGTTAGGAGACATGGCTGACTCTTCCTTGCCTTCTCTCTTACAGATTCAACAAGTTTGTAAAGATCCTAAGCAAGCAAGTGCAGTGACGCTTGGAGGAAGGCATCTATCTGTCCATAGTTTGTCAGTGAGAGGACATTCTTATAAAGTAGTCCATTTGTCAGAATAATAGTTGTAGGCTGTCTTCTATGGCCTTTGGCATACTAGCAGATAACAGTGCAAGGTATGTGTTCCATCTGATGAAACAAAGTGGGATTTAAATCCAACCAGAAAATTGTTGGTTACTTCCCTAACACTATTACTATTCTGTTGCACTGGTGGGCATCATTTACCAGGTGGATCCTTGCTGTCCCTCACAGAGTTCACAGCTGGATAACACTGATGATTTACCTTGCTCTTCTGGCAACATGCATAGTACCTTCCAGCATTATACAAGGTAGTCAGCAGAGATGAAGCTTTTCTATCAGTACCAGATTTTTCTGGTCTATGATTCAGGTAGGCAGTATCTTCAGCAGTAGGATCTTACTCTCAAGTTTTGGCAGGTAACGAAGAGGAATGTCAAAAAATAATCTTTTGTATCAAAAACTGTACATAAAATAATAATGTGTCATACAACAGGGTCAGTTACTATTGATTCTTATAACAAATACTGAAAGGATACACATATGCACTCATATGCTAAACCTGCTTGTCTCTGGATCTTGGGTAATTTATGTATCTTTTCTATATCTCTCTAATTGAAAAATGCCTGTTATCTACATTATGGCTACAATGAACAATAACAATTATTTTCTATCCAGAAGAAAAGGCAAAAAAGGAGTTGTCTCCTTGCCAAGAAGAGATGAAAGGAATTAAAGAAAATAACATTTTATTTATTTTCGCTTCATCTTTGCAAGAAATAAAAACAGAGTTAAATACTCAAATTTCTTATTCTATTGGGAAGTCAGAAGTTGCTTAGTGATTAAGGAGAATTATAGAGCTAATGAGGAATTCTGCTTTCATCTGGCTCAAAGCCATATCTTTTGTGCCTAAAATATTTATTTAGCCTGTATATTGAGATAAAAGTTTAGAAAAAAGGAGATCTCCTGAGCCCAGCGGAAGGCAAGAGGGAGAGACAGGTAGGAACTGGGTGCCTTGGCGAGCTGATTGTTGATCCTGCTGTCTTTGGTTCGATTGGCCTTTGTGGCTGTGAGGTTGGAGTTATCCTCCCAGCTGGGATTAAAGGTGTGGTCTTTGGCTTGATTAGATCTGGTGGCTGTGGGGGCTGAGTTATCCTCCCAGCCGGTATTAAAGGCACGCTTGTGTGACTCTTGAGATTTGAGATCTCCTGAGCCCAGCGGCAGGAAGAGGGGAAGACAGGTAGGAACTGGGTGCCTTGGCGAGCTGATTGTTGATCCCTTGGTCCTGCTGTCTTTGGTTCGATTGGCCTTTGTGGCTGTGAGGTTGGAGTTATCCTCCCAGCTGGGATTAAAGGTGTGGTCTTTGGCTTGATTAGATCTAGTGGCTGTGGGGGCGGAGTTATCCTCCCAGCCGGTATTAAAGGCACGCTTGTGTGACTCTTGAGATTTGAGATCTCCTGAGCCCA
>VZQC01009685.1:0-102970 GCA_009823505.1 Rhizomys pruinosus | reverse complement strand
TCCAGACGTCGCAGTGAAAGGGGAAGACAGGTAGGAAGCTGGTTGCCTTGCGTTCGAGTGATTGCTGATCGTTTGTCTGCTGTCTTTGGTTTGATTGGCCTTTGTGGCTGTGAGGTTGGATGTATCCCCCCAGCTGGGATTAAAAGTGGTCTTTGGCTTGATTAGATCTATGTGGCTGTGTGGGGGGAGTTATATCTCCCAGCCGGTATTAAGGCCGCTTGTGTGACTCTTGGATTTGAGATCTCCTTGAGCCCAGCGGCAGGAAGAGGGGAAGACAGGTAGGAATGCTGGTGCCTTGGCGAGCTGATGTCTGATCTTTGGTCCTGCTTTGTCTTTTGGTTTCGATTGTGCTTTGTGGCTGTGAGGTTGAAGTATCCCCTCCCTAGGGATTAAGGTGTGTGTCTTTGGCTTGATTAGATCTAGTTGCTGTGGGGGCGGAGTTTATCCTCCCAGCCGGTATTTAAAGGCACGCTTGTGTGACTCTTAATTTGAGATCTCTGAGTCGCCAGTCAGAGAGGGGATAACGGACATGTAGGATACTGGGTGCCTTGGCGAGCGTGATTGTGATCGTTTGGCTCCTGGCCTGTCTTTTTTGGTTTGATTGCCGTATTTGTGGTGTGTCCGGTGGAGTTAGTCCCCCCATGCTGGGTCTAATATTAAACGGTTGGTTCTTTGGCTCTGCTATGTTTAGATCTTAGCGGATGCTAGTGGGTCGTGAGTTATCTTCCTCAGCCGGTATTAACAGCGTTACGCTTGTGGGACTTTTGAGATTGAGATCTCTTTAGGCCTAGAGGCGGACGGAGTAGAGGGGAAGCGGTCTTGGGAGGCACTTGGGTCCTTGGCGAGCTGTGTTGAACCTCGTTTGGTGCCTGCTGTCTTTGGTTGAGTTGGCTTTGTGGCTGTGAGGTTGGAGTTATCCCCCAGCTGGATTAAAGGTGTGTCTTTGGCTTGATGATCTTTATGGATTGTGGGGGTGCGGAGTTATCCTCCGAGGCGTATTAAACGCGACGCTTTGTGTACTCTGAGACTTTGAGATCTCTTGACCCCACAGCGGCAAGAAGAGGGGGGAAGACAGGTACGAAACTGGTGCACTTGGCGGCTGATTGCTGTATCTTTTGGTTTGCTTCTGATTGCTTTGGTTTGCATGGATTTGTGGTACCCCAGCTGCCGTTGGAAGTTTTCCCCAGATGATAAAGGTGGGTCTTTGGCTTGATTAGATATCATTGGCTGTCTGGGGGGCGGTTAAGTTATCCTCCAGCACGTATTAAAGGACCCGCTTGTGAACTCCTGTTCGTTACTCTGGTCTTTTTTTCAGATTTGAGATCTCACTTGCAGCCATGGCGGAAGGATAGAGGGGAAGACAGGTGGGAACTGGGTTTGCCCTTTGGCGATGATCGTGATCCTTGTACTGATGATTTGTTGCTTTCCTTGTTGATTGGTCTTTTGTGCTCGTTGACCCCGCTTGGATGTTATCCCCCTCAGTGGGATTATAAGGTCTGTGTCTTTGGCTTGATTAATCTAGTGGCTGTGCGGGCGGCGAGTATTTACCTCCCAGCTGGGTTAGTTATAAGGTGCACGCTGTGTGACCTCTTTGAGATTTGAGTATTTCTTTGAGCCAGCTCGGCAGGAAGTGAGAGGGGGGAAGAATTTAGGAATTGGTGTGCTCTTGGCGAGCTGATTGCTGACTCAAGTTTGGTCCTGCTGTTTTGGTTTGATTTGGCTTTGTGGCCTGTGAAGGTTGGAGTTATCCCCCAGCTGGGATTTCAAACGGTGTGGTCTTGGCTCTGATTAGATCTAGTGCTGTCGCGGGGGGAGTTATCTTCCCGCCGGACATAAAGGCGCTGTATAGTGTGACTCCTGAGATTTGAGACCTCTTGAGCCAAGCGGCAATTAGCTCTCTCCTTGGAGGAATAACTCACAGTGGATGCCACAAGCTTATGTCCTCTAGTGGTTAGGAGATGTTATAAACCACAATAAGGACTTGTCACCCTTTATAAAGAAACCACAGTTTGTGGATTAGCATACCATCCAAGCATCTGTGTCTATGCTCACAGCTTAGCTTGCCATAATAATTAGAACTGCTTAAATGCCTGTACATCCAATTGTTTGTGCTTTGTTAGTAGGATTAAAAAGGTATCACTGGATAAGCTGTCAACACATGAAGGGGAACAACCTGAACAGACTAGAGTCCAAAATGACAACTCCAAAGAAAGTAGACTGTTTTCTTCTCACCCACTTGTGCCCCTTTTCCAAAGCCCAGGGAACAAATTGTGGAAGAGGAGGCATGGTAGAATGTAAGGGCTGCAGATAGATAGGGGTGAATCATGAGATTACAGGAATATAGTCTGGACTCCTAACTGATCAACATGCCTGTGCATACAAGCTTCTCCAACTGGACTATGGGAACCTTGGGTTATTCAAAATTTGGACATAGATACTTGCAAAATGCACCAATTACTTAATTGTATGGCAAACTGTTATCTGAAAACAACTGTGTTGTTATATTGTAGAATCCCTTAAAAATAAACAAATAATAATTAAAAAAAGATTTAAAGCAAATGTTTAAGTTGATGGAAAGGAAGAGGCATCAAAACTAAAACTCAGTTGGAAGATATCAGGAAACAACAGGAAAGAGGTCAGAGTTCATTTCAACATAAAATGTTTGAGGCAGGGAGTAATGATTAAGACAGCACTCCTTAGCAAATCTATAGTGCTGGAAATATCATCATACTTGATTTCAAAGCTCGTATGTTTAATAAAGGATTACATGAGACTACATAACCACAGGTAGAAGAAAGAAACCAGATCCCATCTCCCAGCCTGTATAAAAATCCACTTATTGAATCAAAGAAGTTAATGTAAAAGGAAGAGTATTGTGTGTGGGAGGGAGGTTAAGGGAGAGTGATAAAGGACACCAGTAGAGAATATGACCATGATCAAAGTGTGCTTTGTGCACATATGAAAGTGTCACAGTGAAAATCACTATTTTATTCTACTAATAAACCTTAAGACTAACATAACATGTGAATTTAAGGCTGGAGAGATGGTTTAGTGGTTAAGAACACTGGCTACTCTTCCAGAAGACCTGGACTCTCTTCCCTAACACCCACATGACAGCTAAAATCCATCCTTAACTCCAGTTCTAGGGGAATCTGACACTCTCTTCTGGCCTCCCTATGGGCATTGGATGCACATGGTGCACTTTATCCATGAAAAACACTCATACACATAAAGTAAACATAAATTTAAAAAATGTGAATTTAGCTTATGTATTTGACCTTAGGGTTTATATATTTTCTTTTCCAAATAAATTATTATTCATATTCAAAGGCATAGAAAGAAAGCATTACTTAGGCTTAGTCACAAATCTATTTTTCTAATTTCTCATCATTAAAATGAAGGTCAAATTCCTGTTAACCAGATAGGATTTTCATGAGTGATAAATGAGGTAATGAATTTTGTTGGGAATTCCTAGGACCTCCCTCTGGCTTAGAGATTCAAGGAAGGACTCTGCAAATAGCAAAAAAGCTGCTATGCTGCTATACTAATAGCAATGTTGCATTACATAGAAAAGAGGTAGAAACTCTCCATCAGTTAAAATAGAAGGGGCTGGAGAGCTGGCCTGGAGGTTAAGAGCACTGGATGCTCTTGCAGAGGACCCAGGTTTGATTCTCAGTGCCTACATGGCAGCTGACAGCTATCTGTAATTCCAGTTCCAAGGGAACCCTATGTCCTCTTCTGACCTCAGTAGACATTGCATGACATGGGTGTACTTATTGACATGCAGGCAGTGCATGTGTACTCATACACATAAAAAAGTAATAAATGCAATACTTTAAAAAATATAACAAGAAAATTACACATTAGTCAAAGGCTAAAGCCTAGAAAGCAGCCATAAGCATCTCTTCATCTGGAGTAAGACCGGTGTCACCTTATTCTCACCACAAGAGTGAGTACATGTGATGTCACTTAGAAAAGCTCAACCTGGCTGTGGTTACCAGGGTTTTAACTTTTTATTTTCATTTATTTATTATTGGGTGTGTATGCATGTGTAGTGTGTGTGTGTGTGTGTGTGTGTGTGTGTACATGTGCGCTGTACATGTGTCTGTGCTTGTTTTTATGAGCTCATGCAGAGGCCACAGGTCAATGTTAGGGGTCATGTTATATTGCTCATTACCTTACTCTTTTGCGGCAGGTGGTGTTGTTACTGAACCTGCTACACACCAATCAGATCTATCCAGCGACCTCTAGGGATCTCCCTGTCTCTTTCTCCAAATGTTGGAATTATAGACAAGCCCTTCAATACTCAGATTTTATACTGGTTTGGGAATTGAAACCCAGATCCTCATGCTTATGCAATAGATACTTCGCTTCCTACACCATCTCCTCAGCCCCAAGGTTTTCACAGACAGCCAGTCTTGTTGATATTAAGTTGTTTGTGACCAACCTCAGCTACTCGGATTGTTCCCAAGGGATAAAATCAATATTCAGTATAGATAGTATAGTTAACAGAAACTCATCTCAAATTAGCATAACACAGACCAACGCTTTCTGTTCATAGAGATACTGTAATCAGTCGCAGTGTTCCTAGAGTTCAGAAATCATTTTCTAGGAAACATTAATGATGGAATGGAGGTGGGAGATTGCTGAAATTTCCCCAAATAGAAGACTTTTCACAAGAAAAAATGTTGTGATATTTACTGTTATTTTCTACATTAAGCCTTTGTTGTGTGTGTTTTCTGCTGATTCAGTTTCCTATACTCATTTTAGAATATGTTACCCACTTTATATATGTAGAAATAAATATGTAAGGAACTCAGGAAAGTCTACAAAGCCATTGCTTAGTACATATAGGAAATCCACTATGCGATGGGTTACTAGGTACAACTCAAACCACAGCCAAAGGCAGTTGGAAATAAAATAAGGACTACCATCTTGACTTGAGACCTAGTAAAATAAGCAGAGGACAGAACAAGCACTAAAATTACTCCTATTGAATTAGATATTCTGGACAATAACATTTGGGGCACTGTAGTGAATACCAGGAAAATTTGACCAATAATTCTCCTTTTATGTCTAGGGTCAGGCAGGAATATCTAGGGCAGTTGGTCATCTTCCATTTTTTTAATCATTAATCATAAAATGTCTCACTTTAAAAAAATAATTTTATTATTTTCTGCCTTCCAGTTGAAATCCAAGATTTGTACAGTGTAATATCCATTGATCTTCTACATTGATGAGGGAGGAACCAAGAATCACTTTCCTACCCAGTATCACTCTCATTTGGCCAAACTGACCTCCCCTGAAGACAAGCTACTGTTTCAGGTAAAGAACAGGAAGTTGAAATAATATAACTTGAAAATATCTAGGCCAAAACATTTTAAAATGATGACTGACCCTCTGCAGATGCATGTCTAGGCCATTATTTTTAAATGTCTGTGATGCTTATTAACAGGTGAGGCTCCTAAATAGTGTTTGTGCCAACGGAAGAATGTAGCATGGATTCAGGATTCTCATGGGTTATGCAATTTAGTGCCTAATTCTAGAGACATAGGAAATTATCAGGCAAAATTTATACCTTATGTGTTTGTCTGTTTAAATAAAATGTCAAAAGAATCGACCTTCCTGCAATTGAATCCACTCCCTTTTAGGTATCCGTTTCTTTTAAAAGGGAGGATTGGGTGTGCTATAACTGAAGTGAAAACTAGCTAAGGATTAAAGTGTATCCTTCTGAACTAGACTGAGACTATACATAGCTTAGTCCCTTCAATATATATGAATCATGTTAACAAGCCAGTCTCAGAAAAACTGTGACTATCTTCTCCTGTTGCCAGAAGAATCCAGATTTTCCATAACTGACGATGTCAGTATCAGAATCTTTTTCTATTGACGTTCTTATTATTTTTCCCCTGTGGCTCAAAACCGTTGAGATCAGGAGGAATATAATTTAAGATAATTACTATTTGTTGAGAACAGTTTCAGGTGTTTTATGTCTCCTATGATGTACTCTATACCATTGAAAGATATAAAGTATCAATTTATGTTTAACTGAAAATCAATACATTCGCAGTATTTTCATGAATTCCAAATCATGGTTGTGCTTTAGATCTCCCTTAATCCAATCATTTATTGGATCTTTTCAAAGAAAACCCCATGCCAATTTAGGTCCTTGAGAGAGAAATGGAAAATGATGCTAGAGTAGAAGAGAAATTACTTCTCTTCTACTAAGTGCTGGGCGTGGTGACATACACTTGGGAGGCAGAGGCAGAGGGAGGCAGATGCCTGGTCTACAGAGTGAGTTCCAGGACAGCTGGGGCTACAGGGAGATTCTGTCTCAAAAAGACAAATAAAAAAGAAAGAAAGAAAGAAAGAAAGAAAGAAAGAAAGAAAGAAAGAAAGAAAGAAAGAAGGAAGGAAGGAAGGAAGGAAGGAAGGAAGGAAGGAAGGAAGAAAGAAAGAAAGAAAGAAAGAAAGAAAGAAAGAAAGAAAGAAAGAAAGAAAGAAAGAAAGAAAGAAAGAAAGAAAGAAAGAAAGAAAGAAATTACTAAAGATTGTTTGCTTTTCACTGGCACATATGTGTTCTTTTTCTGGAAGACCTTTTTATTTTTTTTAACATTCCAAATAGCCCAAGGCCAAGCTATTTAAATGTCCTGATCCAAATAGAAAATAGCTCTGACTCTTGGGCATATATGGAGAAAAAAGGAAAGAGGCACTTTTCAACTTTCACATTCTTGTTTATAATTGGCTTTAGTGGGGTCTTAGGTCTGAAGATTTTCTTTAGGTATTATTCTAGCTCAGCTTGCTGAGAATGGAAAACAGAAAGTCCTTATCCTAGTGAAGCTTTAGAGTTTCCTGAATCATTTGCAATGGTGTTTTAATAACATACATAAGCAGCTATTCAGACAAAAATGTGCTGAAGGGATTTACAAAGGATGGGTAGGAAAATAAGTGTGAAAGAGCAGAGCTTTGTCTCAGAGAGAGGAGGATTTCTGCAAGTACCTATCAGTCATTAGGAGTTTGGCTGCAGGCAGTAACTTCTTTTGGGGCTGAGACTCATGGTGTCTAATACTGAAGACTCCTAAGTGACCCAAGAAATGGAACAGAACAGTTCATGGATCTATTTTGTATTTAATTTGTAATATTTATTAATATTTTATTGTATTTTCTGTGTATGAGTGTATTCCCTGTGGATGTGTAAGTGGACTTGTGTCATCCAATGATGCCCTGGGAGGTCAGAAGTGTCTGATTCCCCTAGAACTGGAGTTATGGACAGTCATTAGACACCATGTGGGTACTGGGAATAGGAACCCAGGTCTTCTGAAAGAGCTGTCAGTGCTCATAATCACTGAAGCATCTCTCTAGCCCTATATATCTATTTTAATGTATATTTTTATTAAATTCTTGTGGATTTCATATACTAGATCTTAATCAGATTTTGGCCCCCTTCCCTGTTCATGCCCACTGTAGCCTCCCACAGTATTTCGTGCATCCTGTCATTATATGAAGCACTAACGGTTCAACCATTTGTATGTATGTAGATGACCTTTGGTGCAAGTTCATCCACTAGAGTCACACTCCTGCATCCACTATGGACAGCCGTGTGGAGATCTCTTTAAAAACTGAAAACTGAATGTACCATATGACCTGGTTATATCACTTTTTGGCATATACCCAAAGGACTCATCCTACGCTACCTGCACATCCATGTTTGTTGCTGCTCCTTTCACAATAGCTAAGAAGTAGAAACAACCTCAGGGCCCTCACATTTCATAAGTGTAGAATGAAAATTTGGTGCATTTACACAGTGGAGTTCTACTCAGACATAGGAAAAGAGGAAATCATGACATTTGCAGGTGAATGGATGGAACTAAAAACTGATACTCAGCAAAGTAACATAGAATAGCAAGCAAGGTTTGTTACCCATCATCTGTGGATCTTAGAACCAATTCCTTATATGTGACTATATATTGGGACATAATACCAGGGGTCAGGAAAATGGAAAGGAACCACAGAGCTAAAGAGAAAGAATGAGCTCCCAGGGAATAGCAGGAAACAGATGTTACCCAATGGGGGAACGGTGAAAATGGGGATCTTCACCTGGGAAGGGAGGAGGGAAGGACTCCAAGGAGTCATGGAGTAAAGTGGAAGAAGGAACTCAAGAAGGGGGAATAATAAGGGACAGGTAACATTCAAAGGAAAATGGGGGGGGTGCTTAAACTGGGGCGGGAAGAGGGAGGTTGGACAGGGAGAGAGAAGAGAAAGAAATAAAGCTTAAGTGGTATGAAGTTAGAGGTAACTGTATTAACCCATGGATCTGTTTTATAATTGAAGTTTGCCTTGAATGTTACACTTAATTAAAGTTGAAAGCTATATTTTATCTGACACGCCTGGAAGTGCTTGGGTTATTGAAATAGCATTTAATCCATGAGTTTTGCTCATTCATTCATTCATCCATTATTCATCAAATATTTAGTGAAAATATATTTTGTGTCATTTAATCACTGGAAATCAAATGATTGTTTGGTTTCTATGGCTGATGTGTTGGCATAGCAAGTTTCTTTTTCCCTCTTTGTCTAAAGAATTCCTTATTCAACTGTTACAGACTACTGAAGGCAGAGAAATTTTAGATATGAAGGGATAACTATCCGTATAGCTATTTGCAAGATAAAAATAATCTATGTGGGTGAGAGAAAGAGTTCTAATATGCTTTACCCTCTGCCTTGTTCCTGATAATGAAATTTTTATTTTAAATATGGCATAATCAGATGGACATGGTAGTAAGACACTTGGGATCCCAGTACTATGGAGGCTGTGGAAGAAGGACTATGAGTTTGAGATCAGCCAGATCTAGATACAAAGATTATGTCTCAAAGCAAACAAACAAATGGAGACAAAATCAATAAAAAACAAAAGTTAAAAAAAAATCAGAATTCTCAGTCTTGTCATTCATGAAAATGGGAATTCTAGAAGGATGCACCATATATGACATATTAATATTCAACACAGATTTTTGATGTTATTAGTTGGAATTTTTTTGCATTTTTATACATAAAACATATCTTTTAAAATCTTTTTAAAAATTATTTTTATGTGTTTGAGTGTATTATTGGCATGTGTCCCCATGTCATGCAGTGTCATCTGAGGTCAGAAGAGCACATCCTCTGGAACTGGAGCTACAAATGTTTGTGAGCCGTCATTGGGTGCTGGGAACCAAACCTGTCTCCTCGGCCAAAGCAGCCAGTGCTCTCTCCAGTCCCATCATGCAATGCATCTTGATCATATTTATATTCTCCTATCTGTGCTGCCCCCACAGTCCCTCCATTGAATTTCTTGCAGTCTTTCATATAGGTTAAAGCCAATGAAGTCAAGATTGTGTCTTTAAATATCCCTCAGTATGAGGCCACTTCCTGGAGTCTGGTCAGCCTGTCTAGCACCACTTCTCTAAAGAAGACCAGTGCTACGTCCCAACCGTGATCAGTTGGCAATAATTTCTCAGCTAAGATTGGGGCTTATTACCCATTTCCTCACTTCTATGCTGGACTTTTGTCTGGTTTGAGATTGCATGCTGTCGCCAATGCTGTTAGTGCCCAGCTGCCTGGAAAAAATCTGTTTCCTTGTGGTCAAAAATAAGCACTGGCTCTTAGTGTTTCCACTCAGGGACTATTTCAGAATAGGGGGCACAATGTTTGTAAAAGCCAGCAATGGCAGATGACCACAAGGCCATAGAGTTTTCCGGATGACTGAACAGTTTACTCATATGAACTCACAACAATTGTGACAGCATGGTTCAGTCCCATGCAAGCTCAAGCCAGAAAAAATCCCAGCATAGTGGTTGGGAAGTACTTAAGAAACCCCACCTTCTTTCAAAGATGTGATTCTTGAAAGGTAAACCAGGCTGTAATGGATGAACCCACACTGAAGGACATATATAGTATGAAAATCATAAAAATTCAACTTGGGGCTGGAGAGATGGCCTAGCGGTTGAGAGCGCCGACCGCTCTTACAGAGGACCCGGGTTCGATCCCCAGCACCCACATGGCGGCTGAGAACCGTCTGAAACTCCAATTCCAGGAGAACTCCAGTTCCAGGGGAATCCGACACCCTCTTCTGACCTCCGCGGCATTGCACAACACGGGTGCACAAACTTGCATGCAGACAGTACATTCATACACATACAGAAATAAATAAAAAAATTAAAAAAAAAATTCAATTAACTTAGTTTTTTTGTTGTTGTTGTTAAAAAGACTGGCACGGGGCTGGAGAGATGGCCTAGAGGTTAAGAGGCCGACCGCGCTTGCAGAGGACCCGTGTTCGATCCCCAGCATCCACATGGCGGCTGAGAAACATCTGAAACTCCAATTCCAGGAGAACTCCAGTTCCAGGGGAATGCGACCTTCTGACCTTCGCGGCATTGCACGACACGGGTGCACAGACCCACATGCAGACAGTACATTCATACACATACAGAAAAAAAAAAAAAAAGACTGGCTCTACTAGGTCTCATACAGCAGGTACTAGGCAAAATTTGTTTCCGAACACAATAGAGAAGTCATGGGAAACATGGAGAAAAGAACTCACAAGGTCATGTCCATGAAAAAGAATGTGGGGATTAGTTTGAGAGTTTCTAGCTTAGAGATTCCAAGTTTACTGAGCAGATAAATTGCTGCCCCATTTCCTTTTGACGGGGGAAAGGAAGAAGGAGGTAAGATTGAGAAGTATGTTACCTGCCCCATTCACTTAACCTTGAAAGAAGCATAAAAATATTGGCCCCCACATTAAATGCAGAGGAAAAAGGATGTAAAATTGAGTACACCTCTCTTCTCAGGAGTCAAACGTGACTCAACTTTAGAGCCCCATGTTCCTCCCTATAAAGTGCCAGTAGCAACGGCAATGTCACATATTTTTTCTCTGAACTAAATGAGGTTTTATGGATAAATATGTAGAATCCTAAGTAGAGAGATAATTCAATCAACAATAATTTCCCATCTCTATTTATTTTCCATCCATGTTCAGGCTGACTCTACTGTGCATGGAAGGGAACAGGTTCATCTACTAATGCCTTAATAAATAGAAAAATCAAACTGTAAGCCCTGTATTGAGGTCTTAAAATCATTTAATAACATTCAGCTATTGAGTATTAATACATGAAAACCTGAAACAAAATCATGTGACTCTCACCTCCCTGATTCCAGAGCAAATGAAACTCTTGGCCCCAAAGTAGATTATAATGTTAAATAACTGTTGTTCTGAGTGTGTACGTAAGGCTTGTCCTCTAGCTGAAAACACTAGGAGGAATCCAACCCCAAGAAGTGTTATGAGAATCGTGAAAGAAGGGTCCATCATTCTAGAACTTTACAACCAGGGAAGCTGACTTTCACAAAAGAGGATAAGGTGCAGAGAGGACAACAAAAGTTGAGCATACTTGACACCATACCTCTTTACTCAAGAAACTTTCAGGCAGAAGAAAAAGACATAAGAATGAAAATATGAGTTCTTGGAGGATAACATTTATAAAAAATAATAGTTTGTAAAATTACTGTCAAATAATCCTTAATGCATGGCATTACACAATTAAGCTTTCCATTGTTCTACCTATCTCCTTTCCTTCCGTCCTCCATTCCCTTTCCACCCTTCCTTTCCTCTCCTTTTCTCCTCTCTCCTCCCCTCTCACCTGCTCCTCTCTTCCTCACTCCTTTCCCCTTCTCTTCTCTCTTCTTTACACCACTTCTCTAGAACCTTCTCTTTACTGCTTTACTTTAGAACTTGAAGAAAATTAATGTAATATTTTAAATGAAATATTTACGAACATTATATTCACAAGCTTCTAAGATACAGAAGCATGATGATCATAATAATAAATTTAAATTTTGCTGGGTGTGGTGGTGCATGCCTTTAAACCTAGCACTTGGGAAGCAGAGGCAGGCAGATCTTTGTGAGTTCAAGGCCAGCCTGGTCTACAGAGCAAGTTCCAGGCCAGCTGGGGCTTCATGGAGACCCTGTCTCAAAAAAGACCAAAAAATTTAAATTTTAATCCATTGAATATCAAAACAGAGGAGAAATATCAAGAAAATGGAGTAATACTAATAAAATTTCTCACAAATTATTTTATAAATTAATGTAATCCTATTTTTTTAAATTATTACATCTCTCTCTCTCATGTGTGTATTTGTGCTTGTGTATCCATGTGTGTATGTGGACACCCATATACAACAATATGGGAGGTAAGGGGACAACATATTGGATTTGGTACTCTCCTTCTACTACAATGTGGCTGTAGAGGATCAAACACAGGTTGGCAGGCTTGGTGGCAAGGACTTTGACTTGAGCCGCCTCACCAGACCTCATCTTAATAGTAGTTAAGAAAATATATCCTCTAGCAGAAATACAAAACACTGAATTTAAAAACTCTATATTGTTTCTCAGATTCACTTAAAACAAAAGATGATACTAAAATACACATTTGAAGAAGGACTATCACAGGAAACTAATAACCAAAATTATGTGTGATATTTATATTTTTTTTACCAGGAACAAAAGGATCTTTAGTAAGGCTGGGAGAAAGTTGCAACTCCCCAGGGATATATAATAATGTTACCTTGTTTTAGTCCAGTGAAAACTTCAGGCCCCCCCAAAAAAAGCTATGAAAAAATGAACAAATGTCAAATATCATGGGCAATTATACATGCTATTGCTAGGTATATTCAAGGAAAATATAAGTAAAATATATGAAGATATGGACTACCTGTTTATTTTAAATTTGGGGATGCATGAATATTATGTAACTCAGGACATAGTCCTAGTTGTCATTTCTAAAAGGATTATATATATAGGATTATACATATATATTATATTATATTATAAAAGGATTATATATATTATATATTATATATACAGCGCTATCTAAACATGTACTCTATTGCCTTACAAACTATATTTTTGCTAATAATCTTGGTTCTTGAGCTTCATCCTGTTGTTCTCATAATTTTTTTTCTTTCGTACTGTAAAGAGAGTCTGGAGGCCTCTGCCTGTATGTGAGCATAGCAAAGCCCCAAAGCTCCTATTTCTCCACCAGCATCTCCACAGAGTCTACCACATCCTCCAAGGCTAGAGTGAAGTGCTGGAACTGTTTTCTCCCCTCACTCTTTAAAATGCTCATCTCCAAAATTTTCTGGAAAGGGCGTCTATGACAGAGGTAAGGTTTTAGTTGCTTCTGATCATGGATAATTCTGCAGCCACTCTTGGTTTCTATCCTCTAATGCTGGTAGGATGTTCTGAAGGATACAGCAAAAAAAAAAAATCTATCCATAAAGATTTGCTGTTAGATATATGGGGGGGTTGCACATTCCTTTTCCCCAGAGATACACACTTTTTGCCACAGACACTGCAATTCAACACATCATTCGCTTTTCTTAGAGGCCATTTAGGTGCACACTGAGTTGTTGGTAATGAGCATCGTAAAGCACTATGGAGCCACATTATCTCCTCTTTACAGAGTAGTGATATTGCATGCTTAATCGTGAGAAGCATTTGCAAGATGATATTCATAAAATCAAATGTCCAACCCAGGACTCAGGAAATGTGTGCGTGATGTACAAATTCATTTGATACTCTTGTTAACAATTCTGAGAACTTGAATCATCCTATAATGTCCATTTACATTTGTTGGATTTCCTCTTCTCTTTTTTAAATATTGTTTTTGCAAAGACAAGGAATAGCAATAGGTGTAAGGGGAAGGGGGAGCTTTGCACTTGATTTGTCTGTGCAGTTGAAAATTGTCCTCGTTGGGGCTGGAGAGATAGCCTAGCGGTTAAGAGAGCCGACCGCTCTTGCAGAGGACCCGGGTTCAATCCCCAGCACCCACATGGCGGCTGAGAACCGTCTGTAACTCCAATTCCAGGAGAACTCCAGTTCCAGGGGAATCCGACACCCTCTTCTGACCTCCGCGGCATTGCACGACACGACAAACAGTACATTCATACACATAAATAAATAAAATTAAATTTAAAAAAAAAAGAAAATTTTCCTCGAGCTGAGTATATACCCAAGAAGATTGTTCCATAAACAGAGGGTAATGTCTGATTTGACTAATGTAAATATATCTGTGGTATGTAAGATTTACCTTATAACCTGTTAGAATAAGTTCTTGATTAAGTCAGAATAAGAATAATCCGAAAATGTAATTTTTTACCATAATTTGGAAAAAAAAATCCTTTCAGTTTGACTCAGTATAATTAAAAAAAAATTTTCAGTTGTTCTGTTTTGTGATAATTAATCATTTTTACTTTTAACTATATTTCTTATAGATGAATAAGTTAATTACATAATGAAAATTCAACTTGAATGTTAAGATTTATTTCTATTTATATGTCACAATAAATATGGCTCAACTGGCTAGAGTTCAAACCTGATGTCAAATACAAGTAACATGTATCTCAAAATTAGAAATTTGTAAATGTCTTTTCCACATTCTTTCAAGGTACTTCAAACCTAGTATAAGTTAAAAGACTAGCTAGAACTTATTGCAGTAACAGAGGTGTCAGACTTTCATTATGCCAACTTGCTCTAACAAGAGCTTAAACTATAAACTGCATGAAATTTTATCTCTGGATTGGGAAGACTAATTGACCCTGGCAGTAATTGTCTCAGTGGAGACATAGATAAACTAAAACTTCAGCCACTTAACCAACTCTTTCAGCAAAATCTTTTGTTGATCAGTGTGGAAAAATAATGAGAACAGCTCACTCTGCTTCTAAAGGACCATCTTTCTATTGTCACTGCTCCAGTGTTTCTCATTTGAGACACAAATTTCTTTCAGGCCTTACATGCCCTGTGCTATCTGTTTCTATTACCATAAATTATTTCCACTAGAAATGTTGGATTGAAAAACAAAAAGCACTGAGTGTTTTAATGCAAGAGAAATGAATCTTACCCAAAGGGAATAATAGCCCCATTCCACTCTGATGCGTACCCTTGTGTGTGTGAAATCTTTGTCTACACCTCATGTGGGGGTCATTACATCATTGTAAGACAATTGCTTCAAATGATTAAACACATTGCTAATCTAAACTAAAGCAAAGTCTTCTGGACCTCCAATTTTAAGCACTTAACCAACATCTTCAGGCACTAAATTGTTTTTCTGTTGTTCTGCTGGATTTGATTTTAATGTCTGTAACTTGCTCTCATAAGCTTTCCTGTCTACTTTCTTTGTGAAAGTGGAACATGCAGACTCTGGTGGAGCAGGTCCACACATTTTCACCAGCTTTCCCCTCTTGTCCAGACCAACTCTCCTCATACAACAGCTCCTATAAGTACACTCAAGAACCTACTTACACCGGAATCCTCATCTCAGACCCTTGATTTAAAGACCCCAACCTCAGAAAGTAGCTAAGTCTAAGATAAATGTTGCTCACTTGCATTCAGTCAAGGGGTAAATGGATGTTTAAATACAGCCTAAGCTGTACAGGCCAACTTGTGCGAGTAGGAATGAATTTCAAATTTTATTGGCTAAATTGACCTAGGACAGGCCATATTATAAAATCCAGCAGCTATAGTTTCAGATCCCTTGTCCTCAATCACAATATGTGCTTCTTTGTTATACTGTGAATAGAACCACTAAGATTAATACGAGAGATATTCAAGAGTAGTAGCTATATAAGACCAACCCTTAAACAATGGCAAACTAAATGGAAAGCTTCTTCTAGGAGATATTTTTCCTTAATTATCTAACACTCAATTGCCAAACTGATATTTGTAAGTTCTTATATTCCTACAAACTGTGTATATTAGTTGATTGTTTTTATCAGTATTACAAAATACCTTGCAAAAACACATAAGATAGTAATGGCTTTGACCCATAGTCCACCAGTACAGTCCATCACAGCTTTGAAGGCCTGGTGGCAAGAACTTTAGGCAGCTAGTTACCTTGATGCACAGTCAGGAAGCAGAGGGAGATGAACGCTGGTGCTCAGCTCACTTTCTCTTTTTATTGAATCCAGACCCCAGCCCAGGGAATAGTGTCACAAACAGGGTGGGTCTTTCCATATCAATTAACCCTATGACCCATTTGTCTCTCTTGTCATTATAAATAATGCCCTTGACAGTCCCTGCAAGCTACCATGAGATTCTGTTGAGTCTGCCCACTTGTCTGAGTCATGACTCAGAAAGGATTACCTTTCCTTTCTTTTCTTTTTCTTTAGGATGCTGACCAGAGCCTAGGTATGGTTTGTTTTTTTTTTTTTTTTTCTGGTACTTTGGGCTTCCTTATTCTTTCTCTAGACCTCCACACTGGCTTAACTCAAATAGCACAGCTGGTTTTCCTTTCTCTTCTCCAATCCCCTCCCCCAAAGCAGCTACCAAAATTTGCAGCTTGCCTTCCCTGCGGGTTTCTTCTAAACACTAATAAAATTGTTCTCCAGCTTAAAAAAAAATAAGTGTAACATGGTACACCTTAACACAGTCTCCTAATGCATGTGGTAATATTTTGTGTTAAAATTGATATGGATACTTACTGTGTTGTTTGCTTTCCCATGCAATAATCTTTGGAGGTCAGGGTCCTTATGCTAATTTAATCAATAGGGACAGTTTCAATAAGACCAATAAGAATTATTTCCTTCTTAGTGACAGGTTGCTGTACAACAGGCTTTACATGCATCATATTTGTAAGACTTCATAGTAATTTCACCTTACAGATGCCAGTGAAATTTCAATATGCAATGAAGTAGCCTAGTGCTTATTCATTTTCCATCAACCAAGCAGCTTGCAATTGCTGAAACACAGAGTTAAATCCAAAGTAGTTTGATTTTAAGTCTAGCTACCATTTCTGTTCTATATATTTAGATTTCACCCTAAATTTCACATCTAGCCATGAAGTCTTTCCAAATATTTAGAATTGATGTGATTTATGCAGAATTTGAACTTATACTATGACCATCACAATATATGTATGTTTCTGGCTTGTAGCTGTCATTCACGTGTACCATTTCTATATTAGCCATATACCAGAGGTGCTACTTTTGTATTTTCTGTTCTTTCCCCATGCCTGTATTACTGCTGGCTATGGAATAGATGTTGTCTCTGTCCAACAAAGACTCTTCAATCAAGTAAGCCACATGGAGTAAGGAGAAGAGCACAGTTAAATCCAGACAAGCCTGGATCAGATGCTCATTCTGAGAGGCCTATTTGTAATATCTCAAGAGTCCTTTTCACTGCTTTGTCTTCTCCATCACTGAATTAAAGCATGAAGCCACTTAACCTGATTGCCAGTACATCCTCTACTTCATTGCTTTTAAAAATGCTTTATTAAATACAAGTTGAGATAGAAAAGAATATCAACATCATCAAGCTATTGTTGAAACTTAACATGAGGGGGAGCCCCTCCTAACAAGATACCAACTGTTCACATTCCCACCTTAAACATGTTCTTGCTTGTTCCAGAAAATATACATGATGTGCACTCTGGGTGTCTCGGCTACTTAAAAAAAACAAACAGCTTAAAGGACAATGAGATACAATTTCACATAATATCATTTCAATAGATGCTCAAAATTGTGAACAATAGCTAATAAAGGAAGATGAAATGGCAACTGTCATGAAAAGAGTATTATATAACTTTATTAATCAGAATCCATTTTAAAAACAAAGAATCCAAGAATGAGGTTAAGTAACATTCCTAAAGTGGCCACATGTGGGCAAAGAAGGAATTGGATCTGTATTTTGTCCCGTGTCTGTCAGGTACCTGAAGTCTGTAATAAAATCCCAGTACACCAAGAAATAACTGAATCTGGCTTGTGATATGTGGGATTTTCCTGCTTTGTTTAATGAAGCCCTTTCTGCCTCAGGGAAAACTCAAAAAGAAGAGTGGTAAGTTGTGTGATGCAATCTATAGTTTTCCACAGAAGAAGAAAAGATCAATATCCTTACTTTCTAAACAGTTTTTGAAACAGTCTCCCTGTTGCTCTAGCTAGTCTAGAACATGCTATGTGGACCAGGCTGGTTAAATCTCACAGAGATCCACCTGCCTCTGTTTCCTGAGGGCTGGGATTAAAGGCATATGTTTCTAAATTTTAAATCACAAGGTCATCATGCTTAATCATTCTCTTATGCATTTCTTCCTTAAATTAGGATTAGAAACTAGACTAATATTTCTGAAGCCCATTAACCCTGTATTGCTTGGTCTCTTCTTCCTATGCCATAAGTACCATAGTGGGGGGAAAGAAAACATTATCTCGTTTACATTAGAAATTGTACCTGAAAACACAAAGTTCATTGTTTTTGAAATTGAGGTTGAAGAAATTGGTTATTTTTTCCAACTATAAATGTTTCCTTGGAAGAGTAAGCTAAGACTGATGGCCTTGACGGTCCAGTAGGTCTTATGATGTGCCTATCAGGGGGCATATTTGTTCTGTCAGCAGCCTCAGTATACAGAACTAACTTTTCCACAGAGAGAAGGGGCTCATACTTCACTGGACAAAGAGTTTTTCTCTACAGCCACAGCATAATACATTCTTAAACTATCTACTGATAGGAATCCAGTCCCTTTGTCGTGTACATCTCTGACACTGGGATGGCAGTACACAGATGCCAGCAAGCATTCTCTCTTGTCCGGGCAACAATGGCCTGCTTACTCGTATACTGTTCATACTCTTTTCTGATTTTGAACCTTCTCCACCTAGCAGCCACAGCAATAATTTTAAAGTATAAATCGGATTAAATCCAATACTCAACACACATTATCCCAAAGGTGCTCTTCAGCCCACATCATCGTAGTACCTCATGACAGCAGAACATGATCTGTACCTCTATGCCCACTCTGATTGACTTCCTACTATGCTATCCTTTCACTATACTCAACAAATACAACTTATTTATTTCTCAACTATGTCAAACATACTCCTGCCCTGGGATTTTTGTACTGTCTGTTTCATCTACAGAGGCTATTCTTCCAGATACCTACACAACTAAGTCCAGACTCCTATTAATTTTGCTGAGATAATATTTACTTGGAAGGCCCACCACAAATTTAAAAGCACACAACATAATGTTTCTAGTCTTCTCATATTTGTTTTTTTCCATACATCTATCACCTTCCTAAACAGGCTTTTAATCTGTTGCTACTCTGTAAATTCAGGAGCTAAAAGGAATTTACTCTTTCCATACATGTATTTACCTTGATCATTTAGCTAAAGGTCTTGTACTTGATGTTTCTGATTGAACACATACATTAATTAATATTAAAACTTAAAAAAATTGCTGGGTGTGGTGGTGCACGCCTATAATCCCAGCACTGGAGAGGCAGAGGCAGGCGGGTCTTTGTGAGTTCAAGGCCAGCCTAGTCTACATAGTGAGTTCTAGGACAGTTGGGACTACAGGGAGACTCTGTCTCAAAAAGACCAAAAAAAAAAAAAAAAAAGAATGGACTATTTTGAGACAGGGTCTCTCTACAGCCCCAGCTATCCTGGATCTAAGTAGACCAGGCTGGTCTAGATCTCACAGAGATCTTCCTCCTCTGCCTCCTGTGTGCTGTGTGCTGTGTGCTGTGTGTGCCACCACACACTAGCAATAGTAAAAGTTTGATACTTGTAGAATGCCATCTAACTTAAACCATGGGCCATATCTCACACATCAGTAGATTTCAGAGGACTACATAATAATCTTTAGCATTAAATTGAGTTTCTTTAAACATATATTACTGTAGGCTCCAGGTGTATAACTTCAGATATGTAATTATTATTAAATAATTAGAAAAGTATATTTATAATTTAATTGTGATAAAATATTTTATGTTAGAGAAGACAAGTGTGGGGGGCTGGAGAAATGGCCTAGTGGTTAAGAGTGCTGACTGCTCTTGCAGAGGATCCGGATTCAATCCCCAGCACCCACATGATGGCTGAGAACCTTCTTTAACTCCAGTTCCAGGGGGATCTGACACCTCTTCTGACCTCTGCAGCATTGCATGGCACGAGTGCACAGACCTACATGCAGACAGTAGATTCATTCACATAAAAAATGAATTAAAAAAAAGAAAAAAGACAAGTGTGATTTAATAAATGCATTTTATTGTGTTATCCAAATATTTATAATAGTGCTGATTTTACATGCCTGTACATCTGTTTATTAATAACAAAGCAATACATTTCATAATGTTAACAATTGTAATGTATTAAAGGTGCCAGTGTATCCCAGAGCATAATTACTGTATGTTGACCTGATTTCTTTATGTAATTTTTTTACCGCACAAATGCTAGGGAGGAATGAACTGTCTTTGAGATTCTTGATAAAGTCTATAGACTTTTATTGCTGGAAATTCACCACACCATGCTAGTATTTTCCTCCAATCTCATTGAGTGCAGTACAACACCTTTAGTTTTATATTTTAGCAAGCAAAACTTTGCCTTTCTGTGGTTTTTGGTTGGTTAGCATTTGTACAATATTCCCTTGTATTTATAAAACATATATATCATATAGATACTAGTTTTTATTACAATTTTAGTCTGATTTCTTCAAGCTCTTGGGATTCTGAAAATGTATAAGCAAAGTAAAAATCAATGTAATTATATCAACAACAAAGAACAGAAAAAATAACAACCATAATTCAGGAACAAAACAAGAATAACAACAAAAAAGAAGTGCATGGGTCCTACATGTCTCATCTGACATCTCTTAAGCAACCCACACAGAAATATTGTAACAGTTCTTAGGTCCTTCATTGTAGAAGGAAACCTGTAATGGAGAAGCCTGTCTCCCTGAAGGACCATGGCATCTATTTGTAGTGCTGCTTTAACTCTCTATCTTACAAACAACTCCAGATGTGAGAACATAAGCCATGGGGGAAAGTCTTATAGACTAAAAACTAGAAAATGCATACATATAAGCAAGAAAATTTACTTGTGGATCCAACATATAGTCACAAACGAAAATACCTAGTGATAGATGGGATGGCTAGTGCCCACGTGCCTTGGTTTAAGCAAATAGGCTAGAGGAATTTACCTTCAAAGTCAGTCATAACAACCCAGAATTGTAATCTAAGCATTCAATAGACACAAGCAGGTGGGTCACAAGTCTGAGGGCATCCTATACTGTAGAGTGAGTTTCAGGGAAGAAAGACTCATACGAGTAAGTAAATAAATAAATAAATAAATAAATAAATACTCAACTTCAGCCCAGGTCAGTAACAAGTCTCACAGTTAATTTGCTATCAAAAGATATGGTTGACAATGAAAACTAACAAAGCATACAGGGAAACATACCAGGGGCTCCTGACTATCAAAAAACTCAACATCTAGCCGGGTGTTGTGGTGCATGCCTTTAATCCTAGCACTTGGGAGAGAGAAGCAGGCAGATTTTTGTGAGTTCAAGGCCAGCCTGGTCTTCACAGAGAGTTCGAGGATAGCTGGGGCTACAGGGAGACCCTGTCTTGAAAAGGCAAAAAAAAAAAAAAAGTAGATGGCTATAGATGATAGATGAATATAGATAGATGGATGGATGGATAGATATAGATGATAGATGACACATAGATGATAGATAGATGGATGGATAGATACTTGTTCACACAAGCACACTGACAAATGCAATACAATATTAATCTTATGTAATCATGAGGTCTGGGCACAGGCATATGCAATACAATATTAATCTTATGTAATGCTGACATCTGCGTAAAGTATCCCTGGGACTATTGCCATCTGACACTGCTAGAAAGAGAAGATGGATTTGAAGTGGAGAAGACAGCACCCATTAATGCCCCCGTTACCCTCACTGCATCAACCTGGCTGATGGCCCTCGAAGGAACACAGGACCTTCTTCCAGTTTCAAAGCATAAAACACATGGGACACAGGGTGAGGAGAAGCCGTGAACACTCTTTTAGCAGGGGACTGGCCACCCCCTAACTTAGACGGAGCTACAACAAGCAATAGTCCCATCCTTCCGGGCTTTTAAAACGAAAAGGGGTCTACAGAGAAGGTCTCGGTTGTAAAAAGAGGTGCTGCTGAGGATAGCTTTTGCTGTGACCCTGAAACCAGCTGAGGGAGCCTCAATGGGGAATTTGCATTTTCATTGTAAATGGGGTATTTCCCCTGATGTTGAGTGTGGAGGGGCCCAGTCCACTGTGGGGAGTGCCATCCTTGGGCAGGTTATTGTGATTATTATATAAGAAAGTACACTGAGCGTGGACCAGGGAAGCAAACCAGTAAGCCGTGTCCCTGCATGGCCTGTGCTGAACTCCTACATCAAGGGTAGTTCATGCCTTGAGTTCTACCCTTGATCCACCATTGATTTGGAAACAGTGACACAGGTTATGTAAGATGAATAAACCATTTCCTCCCAAAGTTGTTTTTGGTAAGAGTGTTTTGTCACAGAAATTGGAAGCAGACTGGGACAATGTGCAAGCATAAGGCCCTGAATTAGGATCCCTCCGGCACTGAAGTGGGTTGTGGTGTTGCTGACGTAAAATGGGGTTAGGAGAACAAATCCCATCCATCTGCAGTGAAGAGCGGGGAGCGATAGCGTCATACATACTTTCCAGCACTCAGAATTCTACTTCCCTCTGACCTCCAAGAGCTGGATTATAGGCCTGTGCCCCCAGCCCAGCTTCCAGTGATTATTATTTTTTCACTTTTTATTATCTTATTTTTTATCCGTATGAGAGTACTGTTTGCTGGAGTTGCGTTGCTGTGCACCTTGTGAGTCGCGTACTGCTTGCGGAGGTCAGAAGAGGGTCGGAACTGGAGGGTTTTTTTGTTTTTGTTTTTTTCTTTTGTCTTTTCGAGACAGGGTCTCCCTGAAGCCCGAGCTGTCCTGGAACTCACTCTGTAGACCAGGCTGGCCTTGAACTCACAAAGATCCACCTGCCTCTGTCTCCCAAGTGCTAGGATTAAAGGTGTGCACCACCACACCCAGCCTAAAACCTGGTTTCTTATACAATATGGGACAACCGGATCACAGGTGACACTGCCCACTCTGGGCTGGGCCCTCAACATAGCCACAGGTCACTCTGATGGAAATAATTACTCAGTTGAGGTTCCCTCCTCCCAGGTGTATCAAGTTCAAAACTAAAGCTATCTAGCACATACATAATTAAAAATAAAATCATTCTTAAAAATAAAGAATTAAATAATTGAGAGTCTTCATTAGATTACTATGCAACTTTAAAGTAAATAAGAGTAACAATTCTATAAGTAACAATTCTATAAGAATCCTAGTTACAATTCTATAAGAATCCTAGAATGCCCTGAACTTGAACTTGGAGTACAAAATATATACAGTTGGGGTTATGATAATTTTAATGTGAACTTTTGCCTCCCAGATAAAAAAGGGCTTTTGGTGCTAATGTTTTTCATGTCCATTCTTCTTCAAGTACTAGTTAAAGCACTTTGCTACCATTCAATTTTTTAGCATATATATATTAAATAATATATAACATACATAACACATTTTAAATAACAAATATTTTAACAATATATACATATATAATAACCTTGATATTTGTATGCTACTCCCATTTTAAGGAGGGAAAATTTGAGATACTGACACATTTAATGTTTGCCCAAAATCACAAAATCAGTAGCTGGTTGCTGCTGTATCCACTATGCAAATTCTGCCTTGATCCATGCTTGGCATGGCTGAATTTAATTCTTGTTTCTGTAATAAAACTATTTTGAATTAATTATTGTGTAACTGGCAATGATCTTTAACTTCTGTTCTCTCTGTGGTCATCTTAAAAGCCAGTGGCATATTGGACCGACTGGATCTGTCTCATCTGATACTGTCACATATGCATTGACACGGTCAGGGGTGTGATTTGTGACACCTAATGGCTGTAAGACCAGAAAGCTTGCCTGACATTTTTCTGGAAGAACAGCCCTTCAGATGTCTCCCTGGTGGGGGACACAGAACATTGCCAACTAGCAACCAGGCCAAGCTTTCTTTGAGGAACAGTGCTAGATAATGATCTCATGGGGGAAAACTATTTATCCATAGTTACTTTGGAGGATAAGATGGCAGCTATTTGGGTAACACTTCATCATGGAAAAGCAGATACTCTGAAAAAGCAATGCTAGATATCAGGAAATTATACACAAAGATTTCTAGCATGATTGACAAGTCTTCACATTGTATGAGGAGATAACTAGAATTCAGCGTAATTGGCTATTGTTTGAAGTCTAAATTTTCTGCTTCTTAGTGTAGCTCATATAATCAATATTTCATTATGTTCTATAATGACAGATTTCTAGACCAAGAGTATGCTTCATAAATGTACTTCATAGGACCTGAAAGAAACAGTATTATTCACATTTGGCTCCTTGAGAAAAGGCCAAGTGGTCCATCTGTCTCTCTGGGGTTCTTTCGAAGACATCTCAGAAGAAAGTCCTTTAGTATGTGGTTTCCTGTCAGCCCTATGGCCAAGAAAGCAGGCCAGCCCTCTGCAGGCACCAGAGTTTTAACAGCATGATCCTTGGAATGAGATAAACCTAGATTAGATTCCTTTTGTGGAGAAAGAACTATGCCCATAGATGTTAGTCTCTTATTGGTGGAACAAGAATATTAATGTCTAGCTTTTGGGTTTTCTGTAAGAATTAAGTGAAATGTTTAATGTAAAATAATTAACAACCACAAATAACCAAACCTTTAATATTATTATTAAGGATAATATTATGAGGCATTAAGAGATAATTCTTGGGTTTACTAAAGAAAATAATCCTGATACATTGATGCTACTTCTTAGGGTGTAGGATGGGAATGAAGATAAGGTTTAGAATCTTATTCCTCACTTGCAAATTTCATTCTGTTATTTATTTCTCCAAACTCAGGCTAGAAACACACACAGAGAGAGAGAGAGAGAGAGAGAGAGAGAGAGAGAGAGAGAGAGAGAGAGAGAGAGAAACAGATGAATATAACCTCCCAATACAGTACATTTTGTTGATGGTGTTCAGATTTTAACCAAAGTTGAATTATGATCAGGGATTAAAACTAGATGTAAGCAAGAGTTTTCTATTACACCTTATGGAGAAAACTTTTGAAGAGCGATGTAGAATTATTAAGAAATTTTGAAGGTAATTTAAAAGAAATACATTGTTTCTATATTACTGTTTCAAATCCACGGGTTTTCTCACATTTCTATTTCATACTAGTATGCTATGATTGAAATTCCTTTTTTTTTCTTTTTTGCATTAACAGTTAATTTAAACTCAGGACCTTATTAAACATGTGAAAAATGTGTCTGTCTTTCTACATGGAGTATAAATGAAGACTGAAAGATGGAGAAAGAGAAGAAGTGGGTGGGAAGAAATTAATGAAAATATAAAAAGAAATGGGACAGAGAAAATAAAATCAAAACAAATAAAAAGAGAGATAGAAAGAAAAGAAAAAAGAAAGAAAGGGAAGAAAGAAAGAAGGAAAGAAAGGGAAGAAAGAAAGACTATTTGTATGATAAATGGACGTAATCTGGACTAATGACTTTTAATTATCCCCAGCAAAAACATGTGGCTCTTGGGTCTGATGACCAGGACGTCTCCTTGGCAACCTCAGTTTGGTACTCCAACCAAAGGGATAATGAATGAATGTGTGGGTGCTTGAGAAATAGCATACTAAAGCACTGAAAAGCATGCTAGATGGTCTATAGAGATTAAGGTTGGAGCCAAACTTGAACTTGTACTTCACAAATGAAGCTGGAGAAACCATTTTGAATAAATTATAGGGAGCACAGTCGGATAAACAGGGTTCCAGAGACAGTCCATGAGCACAGGGTGAGCACACAGACAACTCCCATCAGCACAGCTTTAACAGGCATGAGAGGTCCATGGCACAGTTCTGCGAGACAGATGGTGCTAGTACTGAGCTAGGGGAACTGGAGTCCTCGAGTTTGTGCCTACTCCTACAACCCTGATTCAAGTTAGAATATTTGTTCAGATGATTATTTTTGCATAATGAACAGAGAGAGGAGAGAGAGAGAGAGAGAGAGAGAGAGAGAGAGAGAGAGAGAGAGAGAGAGAGAGAAGAAAGGGACCAAAGGGAAAAGTAAGGAGATAGGGAGGGTAAGAGAAATAGAGATGTTGGACTAAAACTTAGAAAGAAAAGTGTGGAGAGAAAGGAGAAAGAGAAGAAGAGAGAGGAGAAGGAGGAGGAAGAGGAAGAAGAGAAGGAGGAGGACAGGAAGAGCAAGAAGAGGAAAGGAAAAGGATGAAGATGAAAAGTTCCATTTGCCACATTAAC
Organism: Rhizomys pruinosus; assembly: GCA_009823505.1. Lineage (NCBI taxonomy): Eukaryota > Metazoa > Chordata > Mammalia > Rodentia > Spalacidae > Rhizomys > Rhizomys pruinosus. The sequence continues at coordinate 76,764 of VZQC01009685.1, read as the reverse complement.
TCATATTCTGAAAGCAAACAGAAGTAACACAGTCCCAGAAAAACAGATGCCATATGATGTCCCTCATTTGTGGATCCTAGCACCAAATCATTATTTGTAAGTCAAACTGAGTATTTTTTTTCTTTTCTAGTAAATATAATACTTGATGCTACTATAAAATGTGCATTAAAACATACATCAACTTGCTATGTAATTTAGGAATGTAAACTAATATTTCTTTTTACCTGCATGCAACTCTATTGTTAAAATGTGAGTCCCCAAACATGTTTTGGAATTAACATATAGTTTATCTTCAGGCATCATAATTTTGGTATATGTGTGGATTGTATACATGCATACTTTGGAGCAATATAAAATTAAAGGAAAAAAAATCAACAAAAAGACTTGTTCAAAGAAATGACTGAAACAGTAAATTTCTGCCCGAAGCAGTAAACTTCGACATTGAAAAATTTAAAAAGACTGAAAAAAAGATGCAAGATATATACAGCAGAATGCACAAGCTCTGGCAGGGTAGAAACCATGGAAGAGGAAATGGGTCTAAATTTGATTAAAAATGTTATATGAAATGCACAAAAGTTCAATAAAATTTAAGAAAAAATATATCCATATACAGGCAGGGTGGTGCATACCTTTAATCCCCACCCTTGGGAGGCGGGGGCAGGCAGATCTTTGTGAGCTCCAGGTCCACTGGAGCTACAGGGAGACCCTGTCTCAAAAAGAGGGAAAAAAAGTAAAAGTCTTGAAACTGAAGATACAGCTCAGTGGTTAAAAGCTCCTACAAAGAACCATCTGAAACTCCAGTTCCAGGCGATCTGCCTCCCATTTCTGACTTCCTCGAGGCATTCCATGATGTGGTTGTCCCTGCCCACATGCAGGCATTACAGCCATACACACAAAATAAAAATAATAAATAAAATACAATATTAAAAATAATTATCTATATAAAGATTTTAAAAATTGTATGTTTAATTACAGAAGGCATCAATGCAAACTAGTTGTGTTGTTTAATATTCAATGTATGTATCATTCACACTCAGAACATGATACCTTATAGTAGTCCCTGTGGTGCTGGGTGAATACTCTCAAATAGAGAAGCTTGAAGATCCTTGGAAACATTCTGTTGTCAGGCACAGTGTCTTGCTTACCTTTGTCTTCCCTCCTGTCTTCTCCCACATCCCAATAGTCATAGAAACTAACATTCATCCTAGGTGCAAGTCTCTTGTGATAAAACCTTATATCTGGAAGAAATATATATATATATATTTCTTCCAGATATAAGGGAGATTATATATATTTATATATATATAATCTATATAATATATAGATTATATATATATCTATATATATAGATATATATATCTATATATATATTTATAATCTATATATGATAGAGATCTATATCTATATGTATAATCTATATCTAGATCTATAGATATCTATATCTATAGATGGTATAGCATAATAATAGATTATATATATATAAGTATATATAATTAATATATATATATTAAGATATATAAAATCTCCCTTGCCCTATGAAGATCTTAGTTCTAGATGGTGTTGGGTTCTCGGTGAGAGGAAGGATCTCATGCAAAGAAACTGAAGAGAATCTGGATAGCTTCCTGGTTCCCCCTCCATTCTATTTCCATTCTGTAATTTCCTTTGTTCTATTATACTTCTACATGGTTTCCATTCTTTATTGAATCTAAGCAGTAAAACAATGCTTTCCGCTGGTCTTCAGGTGTTCATTTCTGAAGGTTTTGGGTCACAAGAAACAAACACAAATTAAGCAGGTTTGTCATGTTCTCTTACTAACATGCCATGTGTTATAAAAATGTCTACAGTGACCCTTGTAGTGGATGAGGACATCAGATGCAAATTAATTAGAGTTGGTGTAGATCGTGATTAGGTGGGGTGTGGGAAACACTAGTGAAGGGTGCATCCAAAGCCTCTTTGTTCTTCATGAAGATTAGGTGTCTCAGCTCCTAAATGTACACTAGGATTGTTTAGGAAAATTGAAGTTACTCATTTATCCTGTCTCTTTCACATCCTTTGGATTTATTCTAATTAATATGACCTATGATCTGGGACCAATTCTGTGGACTATTCCATGTGATTCTACTGTGTGACAGATTGAAAACCAATGTGAAACACTCACTCTTGTCCCTAACAGCTGATTCAAAGAGACAACATAAAGTGATTTAATGATATTAGAAACTAGAGATTTCATCATTCACACTGCCATCTAATTCCCACTTTAATAATTCATGCACATTTTCTCTTCACTGAGGAAATATAATTTCCTCTTTAATCATGTTTCCTCTGTCTTTTATTCCTGTTAGATAGATGAGACCTAACCTAAACAGAGGGGGCACAGTCTTTCTTATAAGGAAAACATTCATGGTAGCAGAACCTTCAAATACCAAATTGGCATTTGGGTATTATTCACACAAGGGGAATGGAACCTGTGTTCTTCCTTCTTAGAATTTGTGATTCAACCTTTTCCATGCCCTCAGCCACTACCTCTTTGAGGCCTCTGATAATTCTCTCAAATGCCAATAAGCTAAGCACAGAAGACATCACTGTGAAACCTCTTTAAAGGGACAATTCAAAGATAAAGATGATAGTGAACAAGTAAAGAACCTTCCTATTTTGTACACATATTCTATTGTACTTATATCATGATGCAAGTGTAGTGGTTCTGAGAAGACACTCAGAATTCAAAACATGATGGTATAACAGCTTAGATGATATGAAAGAGTGCATTATAATGAATCAACTTGAAATCAACATGTAGTATATAAAAATAAAGAGTGAAGTATAAAGGGAGATGACTCTTTCAAAATCTCAAGTACAGTGGATAAAAAATGCTTAGACAGAGTCAAATATATATCTTAAAATTAACTTACAAACTTTTCTTCTGATTTTATTTATGGTTTTTTTTTTTTTTTTTTGGAGACAGGATCTTCCTATAGCTGCAGCTCGCCTGGAACTCACTCTGTAGACCAGGCTGGCCAGGAACTCAAAAAGATCTTCCTGTCTCTGCCTCCAGAGTGCTAGGATTAAAGGCATGTACCACCAACCCCAGCTTAAAGATGGGTCTTAGCTGCCATGTGGGGTGCTGGGAATCAAACCCAGTTCCTCTGCAAGAGCAGTAGGCACTCTTGACTGCTGAGCCATCTCTCTACCACTCTTTCTGATTTTCAGTTTGTATGAAAATACAACTCTCTAGAAGCTCAAATGATAGACCCACAGATAACTACTATGACAGCTGTGTGCATGAAACTAATATAGAAAGCATCTATTAGAGCCCCCACAGGCACATGGTGAAGTTGTGGTGCTATCTGGAGGTGTGGCATCTTTAGAAGGAAGGTCACTTTGGGCTGAGAAGCTCAAGGAAGACACTGGGATAGCAATCTCTCTCTCTCTCTCTCTCTCTCTCTCTCTCTCTCCCTTCTCTCTCTCCTTTCTACCCGCCAGGTGTGACCAGGGAACTGCATCCCAGGACCCTAACTTAAGGTACTTTACTAACATAGCCCAAGCAGCAGCTCCAAGTGGCTATGAGTTGAAACCTCCAATACTTACTTAGCTTAAATAAACTTTCCTCCTTATAAGCTGATAAACTTGGATGATTTGTTACCAAAACAGAAAGCTGGCTAAAATAATACCCAAGCGAATTAGATTATCATAGTCATCCCTAATTTATAAATGTTTGGGGGATTCTTTTCAAACTCTCAATGACTGGCCTAATTCATCCCCACATATAATTCTCTCACAATCTTCCTTACTCACAAGAAAGCCCTTATCCCACTAATATAATTACATATCTTTTAATTAACTTATATCCCTATCAAATGTTGGTACATGTGACTATAGAAGTGTTAGGGGCTTCATCTGTATATTCATTGTCTTTGACATCTGAAGAAACAAGAGAAGACATATATTCCAAAATTGTGAAATTAAAGTCACCAATAAAGCAAAGCACAATTTCCTTGTTAGTGTGACAATGTTAAACACAGATTTTCAGTTAAATATATTGTGAAGGTTATTGTTCTGATGGTCAACCATAAACTCATTGGTAAAACTCTTGTTTATCTGAAGTTCATTTCCTCAAGCAAGAGGCAGATGCAGATGACAAAGGCCACACATTGCTAAGAACGACAAAGTAAGCAAAGCATGTTCTCGTTAGAAGAAGGAAAATTCCCAATGTATTTTAAAAAACAGAAAAGTACTTAAAGGCAGACTTTCTGGGAAAGGTGTCTTTGAAGATAAACTCTAAGGTACATCAGTACCTCTCTTTCTGATGGGTTACAGCAAAGAAAGGGGCAACTGTGGAAGTGGGTCAAGAATGGTTACAGTGAAGTGTAAGAATTAAAAACGGATGCATAACATCTGTCTTAGGCACTGCTATGTTTACCTGAGCTGGCTTATAAAGACATCCTATAAGTGGAATGCAGAGTGCCCTAAGTTAGTTATGCTGCACCATGCATATTATTTATGAAGCCCCTAACACAATGAAGTTCTTCTCTTTATCTCATTTAACTGTGTTATCAAACTGCTTTGGATTTCAAGGGATGATTCAGAGCAGCTCATTTCCCTAAGAAGTTATATTCAAACATATTTTAAATGTCCCTTTTAAAATGTGTGCTTCCAGACAAACGCAACAGCATTACCTGTTGGACATGAAATTTCCAACAATTCATCCCAGACCATAAGTTGGCAACCAATGAACTTTTGAACTTTTGAAATCATCATAGCAATTGAATGTGGGAGTATTTTTCTAGAAATTTCACTTTTATGCTGTTAATCTTAGTGCTGGAGGTAGCAGTGAAGGTGGTAGGCACATGTTTATGAAAATGCTCTGTGTTGGTGATTCTGTTTAGATTCTCTTTATGATTCATGAAGGTCTTTTAACTATTCTCCATAAATTGCTTACTTTTTTGTCATACAAAAAGAAAGGTGAAATTTTTCCAGTGTTCTAGAACTGAAGGCAATTGTTCCACTTCAGGATTCAACAGCTTAGATCAAGAGCCCGGGTGTTATTAAATTGTTATTAAATTTTTATTAAATTTTGTTATATAAAATTATATAAAAAAAAGAGCTTGGTGTTTCATTTCTTGAGAATTTGTGATAATGTTTTTCTCCATTGTGACTGGACTTTTCAAAAGAAGGAAGAAAATATTTGATCTGCTTTAAAAATTATGAGAGATTTGTTTGCTTGCAAAATGTTTCCAAAGTTTACATTTTAATTATCAGTTTGGTCTACAAGTATCTTAATTACCCAGCTGTTACTCGGATCTGCGATCAACCTTCTTACATCCCTAATTAAAGTTTAGCTTTTAAGCACCTGTCATTGTCTCCAAAATTTGTAGGTGTGGGAGAAGCTTTTTTTTTTTTTCTTCATTTCTTTTCTTCTACTTCTGTTCTGCTTAAAAGAAATAATCAGAAGTCCCTTTCCCTTTTTATAAAGTAGCCTACAGCCTGTGTTGACACTGCTGCCAGTAGGGTACCTAGTGACTTTGAAGATGTGCGATCGGTAAAGTTTTGTCTTTCTAAAGCTCTGTAATTGGGAGCTCAATTACCACAAATGCACACTGAAAAATAATCTCAGGAAAAGCTCCCTCCATCCCAGCAGGAACAGTCAGATCATGGAAATTTGCCTCTTAATAGATCTGCCAATAGTATCTCTTAAGAACACACTTTATTTTCCCATTTTTGTTGGCTAGTGGATTTCTACACTGCTTCTTGTTTCAAAAACCATTCATTTTGAAAGAACTTGAGTTTGAGTATCCCAATCACCTAGTTTTGAAGGTCAAGGTTAATATTTTGTTAGCTGTTGTCCACCATTCACTATAATAACATTACAATAACACTTTGCAATGATTTTAATCCAGAATATTGATGATTTCCATTTTTGTTTTGGTGGAGAAAGCAGTCATTGAGGAGAACCAGAGCCCAAACATGTTTGTTGATACAGCACTGCAGAGAATGGTCTTGAAGATACATATGACATACTAGCATATTAAAATCATTAATAATTCTGAAAATTTGTTTAACAAAAATGTGTATTCCTGTTTTAGAACGACCCTTTTATTTTTTTAAAATAACTGCTCGTTTGAAAAAATAAAAACATTTCTTTGCAGTTGATGGCTTCTTTAGGACTATTAACTGAAAAATTATTTAAAATTCAAAGATAATCCTGGACAAGGTTGTAATCCTTCCCTTCATTATAAAGCATTTTAGGGCTGGAGAGATGGTCTAGAGGTTAAGAGCGCTCTTGCAGAGGACCTGGGTTCGATCCCCAGCACCCGCATGGTGGCTGAGAACCATCTTTAACTCCAGTTCCAGGGGAATCAGACACCCTCTTCTGACCTCCTCGGCATTGTAAGACAAGGGTGCACAAACCTACATGCAGACAGTACACTCATACACATAAAAAATAAATAAAAAAATTTAAAAAGATATTTAAAATAAAAGCAAAATAAAGCATTTTAATATAAATGTATTTTTCCATCTGAAAAATACCTCTCCTCAGTCCTATGTGGACTCTTGTTCTCTAAGACAGCACATTCTCTCATGTCCTTCAACACAACAGACAGGATTATGCCTCTGTCTTAATACTAACAGCATTGACAATTGTATTGATGAAAGACTGTGGTATCTGTTAAGAATTTTGGGTCATCTTGGTCATAATGTGATACTTATAAACCAGTAGGCATGGCAAAAAATACTGCTAAGTTAACAAATGTCATTTATTAAGTACATACTAAGTTCCAGAATCTTCAGTAAACTGTTAGGAGAGAGTGGTTCTCACTCTCCTATGAGACTTAAAGTGGAATTCTTATTAAATAAAGTTGTCATGCTTAGTGTTAGCTAGCTCAGAATGTCCTCTATTTTTAACAACATAAAAATGATAATTCTGTTTATTGGTTACATGCCTTTTCAGAACTTGCAGCAATCTGTTATGCTTTTTACCCTATTTTACAGCTGGGGATCTCAGAGACACAATAAAAAGTTTTGTCAGCCAGGCATGGTGATGCATACCTTTAATCCTAGCACTCAGGAGGCAGAGGCAGGTGGATCTTTGTGAGTTCAAGGTAAGCCTGGTCTACAGAGTGAATTCCAGGAGAGCTGGGGCTAGGGAGACTCTGTCTCTAAAAGACAAAAAAAAAAAAAAAAAATTATCATGCTATGTTCAATAAGAACCACTGTTGACACTGTCTTCATTTCTTTCATATGTTTGTTATTAATTAGCATATGAAGTAATAGGTTTCTTTGAGGTAAAATATTTTAGTGGTGGAAATGGTTTACTTGGCTTATGTTTCAAGATCCCAGTCCATCATTGAAGGGAATCAGGGCAGGAACTTAAGCAGGAATTTGAAGCAGAAACCATGGAGGAACGCTGCTTGTTGTTCCCTTATGGTGCTTTTATACATTCTTGGTTTTTGTTCATCTTCCTCCTTCATATTTATCCTCTGTCCTCCTGTCCCCTACCACTCATATCCTCCTACATCCTGTAGCTCTCTTTCCACTTTCATACTATATATATTCTATCCCCTTTCCCTCTCTTCCCTAAAATTACTTTTTCCCTTCTCACATTCCATTTCAGTAACATTTTGATATTTAATTTCCATTTGTTTGGTCCATCTCTACTTAAATAAATATACATTTGTGGGACTGGAGAGATTGCTTAGAGTTTAAAAGCACTGGCTGCTCTTGCTGAACCCAGTTCAGGTTTCCAGCACCTACATGGCCACTAAAAACCAATCATTCATACTCCAGCTCTATGGGATCAGACTCACATAGTTTAATTTTTTTCTTTCCATTATCTCCAATAAAGGTCAATGCATATATTTCTTCCAACTCTGAATTCGATGGTATCATTTTGACAGATTGAAGTTTTTCCTGGGTGGCAGCACGTATGTGATAGAAAGGAGAAAATGGTAAAAATCATGAATTTTTAAGAGATATGATTATTCAACATTTATAAGCATACCTCCTCAGATCATCAACTAGTCTGACATTCATGTTTTCTTTACTTGTTTTAGATATGATAAATAATAGTGCTTGCATGCTCTTGGAGTATAAAATATAAGGGTGTTTTACTATTTTATAGGAGTACAAATAATGATTCAAATTCAAAATGCTAGAGTGAAAGAAGTACACATATGGAGTGATATATGGTGCTGAGAAATTCTTAGACGATTATTTAATAACCCATTTATATTTAAGATATTGGATATTGAACTTGTCCCTAACTGAAGCAATGTTAGATATCAGCAAAAATAGCATGGTATTTGATTCAAAATGTGATTTGAAGTGTTCTGAATATGTTTTGCATTTATGTGAATGCTGACTACAGTGTACTTTAGTATCCCACCATGAATGTCATTTATAGAAATTATTTTCTGTGTCCATTGATAAGAGTTGTGATGATTATAGTTAACATTGGGATGTATACCTCTGTCTATACTTCAGCAAGCCACAGTGTTAACATTACTTGTGATTTTTGAGGCCAATAAAATGTTGACAGATTTGCCTTTTACGGCTAATGCTTTTTTTAAATGATGTTTATCCTTATCCTTATCTTAACAAAAGGTAATATGAGACTCACACATAGTGTTTTACTTATTGTGCATTATGATTAAAGAATATAGGCTACTATAGGCTTAATATATTTTAAAAGCATATTCTGTGAAGTGATCTTTAGTCTGAAGTAATCCCTGGCCTAAACAAATAAACAGCAGCAATAACAAAAGCAAGCTTTTAGAAGCTCAACTAAGAGCAAGAGGCTACTTTAAATAAATTTCACATGTATCCTAATCCAAAGAGAAATAAAGATTCACTATTTTTTAGAATTTAATTTTTCCCCATGAAAAATGCAACAGCATTTTACCAATACTGCTATTTTGAAAGTCCCATTATATTCCAAAAAATATATCTATTCTTATCCATATATTTCTAAAATTAAAATTTCATAGACTTTGCTGATTATCAGTGTTAAACATGTTATACAAAATAGACTTATTATAGCAAGGTGCTTGTTGGTTGACAAAGTTGACAAAGTCAGTCTTTTGAGGTCATATCAAGATAAGGTTTTCCTTCATCTCATCCTACTCATGATAGACAGGAAAAATTCCTTAAAAATAGCAGAAAAATCATGTTATATTTTATCATAGATTTCTTTTCTTCTAAATGAGTGCCTTTTGATGAATATTTACATGCGTACAACTTGGCTGGGTTCTGAATTTACCTCAATTAAGAGAAAATATGAAATAGAAAAGAAAAAAATGATTTCAATAAGTTAAAATTATGAACTCAAAATGTAAGCAAAATTGGGGACAATCTAAACTTACATATAAAATGGTGCTTTTTATGCACAACATATTTTTTTCTTTTTTTGCTTGTATTCATTATATCATGTTAAGAATTTCTCTCTCACACCAAGTAATTATGATTTGGTTGCAACCTTTGACTTTATATTTAGAAATAAATGTAAACTAGAATAAGCTAGAAGGAAATAAAATTCACTTGCAGTTGCTGACCACATGATCAATTATCAAAAATGGATTGTGGATAAAAGCTATGCAAGATGTTTCTTTTATTATTTATTTTTGTATTTTTTGAATAATTTACTATCTTTTATTATATTTGCATTATTTCCTTCCCACGGCCTCCTCAAATCCTTTCCAAGTCCCCCATATCCCTCACAACTTCTTGTCCTTTTTGGTTATTATTATTACATATACATACATACACATACACACATACACATATACATACATATATATATATATATATATATATATATATATATATATATATATATATATTTGCACTGAGTACCTTCAGTGGTGCTTACTTTGGATTATATAACCTCTCAGGGAACTATTCCGTGGAGAAAACTGATTCTTCCTCAGCATCCATTGGTTGCCTGTAGCTCTTCTTCTTGAGGTGAGACAGTGTGAAATTGTCCCCATCCACCTGGCATACCAACTGATGTTTTCATCATGTAGCTCTTGCTACACTACCATATTGTGGAGATCGCTTGAGTGCAGCTTCCCTATCCGGTCTAGAATGCATTGACTAGCAGCAGGTGTCTGGTCACCACCCTGGCTCTTACAATATGTCTGCCCCTTCTTCCTCAGGTTGCCTGAGCCTTCAGTGTAGATGGTTCTGTAGATGTACCACCTAGGTCTACTATTCACAGTCACTTATTCTCTGCATTTGACCAGTTTGGGAGCTATAGAATAATATTCCTCTGTTGCAAGAAGTTTTGTGGATGAGTGGTGAGGGCTACACTTTTCTGTGAATATAAGGATAAGTATTTAGAATTTGGTAAGGTCCATCTATTAAACTGACAATAGCATAGACCAAGGCTATTTGGTAAAAGGACTTTATACAATTGCCCCTCTATGGCAGTATAAAAATATTTTATTCATATTAAGAATTTTTTTATACCATGATTTTAAATTTTATCTAATGACTCATTAGCATGTGTCAAATGATGGCATATTTCACTTGAAAAGGGATAATATTAATTTCATAATATTCCACTGCTTTTAATTTTTGTAATGATTCATATCTACATTCAAATTAAATTAAAATGATGACTGGATTTTCCTCTGATATCTTAGATTTTTTTTGGTCTTTGTGAGAGAGGGTCTCCCTGCAGCTCCAGGTGTCCTGGACTTGCTCATAAACCAGACTGGCCTTGAACTCACAGAGATCTGCCTGTCTCTGCCTCTCAAGTGCTGGGATTAAATGTGTGCACCACTATGCCCTGTGTAGTAGCTCAAAGATCCAAAAGAAGGGAGTGGAAAAAAAGGGATGGAGAAAAAGAAAGAGAGGAAGACAAAGGTAGAGGAAGAAAAGGAAGATGAGAAGGAAGAAGAGGAGGAAGAGGAGGAGGAGGAGGAGGAGGAGGAGGAGGAGGAGGAGAAGAAATATTAAAGGAGAGGGAGAAAGGAAAAGGCAGATGGAATCTGTGTTGTCTTTTCCAATCTAGCCTTGTAATCTAGGCCCTATATGTGCCAGGATATATTTTCTATACTAAACTAACTTTATAAAATAAATATTTTCTTGTTTCCTTATTCTCTCTAGGACAATTAAAATTAAATTACTGTTTTAAAACCTCTCCGTAAACACTTCTTTGGGTTCAATGACTCTACAGATTTTAATATTATCTCAATTTGATCCATAATGCAATAGTAATTTAGCACTTGGGTATTTAATCTTGTGTGGTTCTCTCAAAGCCTTTGTATTTTTATTTTTTTTAGAAATTGTCTCAAGACCATTTCAAGTTCCCAGTACGGCTTTTCTTTCTTTTTTCTTTCTTTCTTTCTTTCTTTCTTTCTTTCTTTCTTTCTTTCTTTCTCTCTTTCTTTCTTTCTTTCTTCTTTCTTTTATTTTCCTCCCTCCCTCCCTCCCTCCCTCCCTTCTTTCCTTCCTTCCTTCCTTCCTTCCTTCCTTCCTTCCTTCCTTCCTTCCTTCTTAGCTGAAAGCCCAACTGTTACTCTATCCATATCTTAATGCAAATATGAAAAGGAGTTTATTACATAAAAGATGTGGAAAAATTATCACATGTGGAGAAATGCTCCAAAGTTGATATAGCTGCCGTCTAGCTGTAATCCATGTGTCTTAGTACACCCCAGATTGAAGCTGAGAGTGAACCATCTCAAATATGCTTTTAAAATGTTGAGAGGCGAGCCAGGCATGGTGGAACACGCCTTTAATCCTAGCACTTGGGAGGCAGAGGCAGGCGGATCTTTGTGAGTTCAAGGCCAGCCTGGTCTACACAGCGAATTCCAGGACAGCTGGGGTTACAGGGAGGCTCTGTCTTGAAAAGACCAAAAATAAATAAATAAATAAATAAATAAATAAATAAATAAATAAATAAATACATGTTGAGAGGAGATTCATCATCTCTAACAAAAGTAGAGGTGTGTAAACACACCATTTGTGGCATAAAGATTCAAAACTTGAGGAGTAATTAATCCCATCTCTTGTTTGTCCTCTCTCGTCATTGATCCATTTCATAAACCTATCAGAAGAAATACTGACACACAATGGATGGCCAAACCAGTCCATGAGCACAGGGAGATGCTTGGGCTGATATCTGCAGGTCACAAGAGTCATGACCTTGTTCCAACACACTCTTGGTTGTTCCTGCCACGCAGCTTGGAGGAGGTGCAATATTCTCCAGCTCCACCATTACCACTTATATAAGTCATTTTTGTAAGATTCATACCCAATAAATAATTTGAGACAAAAATATCTTGTGCTAGGACTTGAAGTAGGGGGAGTATGCATAAAATAGAAATGTCCACTCAAGCTGCAAGTTACATGTTGACTCCAGGTTATCTTTTTAATAATTTAATTGATGATTTGTATATTTCATACATTATGTATATTTCATGCATATATTTCATACAGTCCATTTAGACACATTCCCCTCTCCCTACCCCCCACCCAACCCCAGAGAGCCATACATGCTTTGCATCTTTCTCTCAGTCTTTCCAAAGATTTCCACTGCAGATGCTTGTTTTGTGCAGAATTTAACTGTATCAGTCAGCTGTTTGACCCAGTCTTTATGTTGTTGTTCCTTCCTCATTTTTATTGCTTCAACATATGCCTATATAACTATCACATATATATCAAGATTATGACCTCTGAGAATAAACTGTATGTTAATTACGAAATATGTTTAAGCCTTCACATGTCTCCTCTTTAATTTTATATTACTCTAAGATAAAAATATGTAACTTCCACCCATATACAGTAATCACAGAGTCTGAAAATAAGCGGGAGGTCAATTCTAGAGCCTGTTAACAGATTCACATTATAACAGCATCGTTGCTTTCAGATAAAAAGAAATATAATAATAATGTTGTTCAACTTGCCTTTTTTTTTTTGTCTTTTCAAGACAGGGTTTCCCTGTAGCCCCAGCTGTCCTGGAATTCGCTCTGTAGACCAGGCTGGCCTTGAACTCACAAAGATCCACCTGCCTCTGCCTCCCAAGTGCTAGGATTAAAGGCATGCGCCACCACACCCAGCTTCAACTTGCCTTTCAACTGGGGATTTGGTGTCAGCATCCACAAACGAGAGTAACCATTTTTGGAATTCACATTTTTCCCCTTTAATTTTATATTACTTTAAAGTATGCATATGTACCCTTCCCCCATATACCACAATTACAAAGTCTGAAAAAAATGGTAGGCTAATTCTAGATCCCATTAAGGTATTCAAATTATAATGGTACAGTTGCTTTCAGATAAAAGAATATGTATGTATACACACACACACATACACACACACACACACACACACACACACACACACACACTGCTCAGTTTGCCTTACAACTAGGGATTTGGTGCTAGCATCCACAGATGAGGGATACCATTCCCCATTTGTTTTTCTGGGACTCTTATACTTCACTTATCATAATGTCTTCTAGTTCCATCCATTTTCCTGCAAAGTTCATGATGTCATCTTTCTTTAATGCTGCATAGAACTCCACTGTGTAGATCTACTACATTTTCTCTATCCATTCATTGGATGAGGAGCATTTAGGTTGGTTCCAGCTCTTAGCTATTGTGAAGAGAGCTGCAATAAACATAGAGGTGCATGTATCTTTGCAGTAGGATGAGTCTTGTGGGTATATAGCCAGAAGTGGTATTAGTGGGTCTGGTGGTAGACTCATTTTGAGTCTTTAAGTGGTTCTCCACACTGCTTTCCACAGTGGTTGTGAGAGTTTACATTCCCATCAGTAGTGGATGAGTGTTCCCCTTTCCCCACATCCTCTCCAGCATTTGGTGTGTCTTGTTTTCATGATTTTAGCCAGTCTTATGTAAGTTAGATGACATCTGAGAGTGGTTTTAATTTGCATTTCCTTAATTTTTAATGATATGTAACACTTTTTAAGATGTTTCTCAGCCATTTTTATTTCTTCATTTGTGAAGTCTCTATTCACCTCTTTACTCCACCTCTTGAGTGGGTCATTTGTTCTCTTATTCCTTTGTTTTTTGTATAGCTTATATATTCTGGATGTTAATTCTCTGTCAGTTGTATCACTGCATTTTTCCACAGACTAGGAAAAATTTCTTTAAGTTCATATGGAAAAACAAAAGAACCCAAATAGCCAAATAGACCCTGAGTAAAAGTGCAATACAGTGGGGATCACTATACCAGACTTCAAACTAATTTACAGTGCTATGATCATAAAAACAGCCTGGTACTGGCACAAAAACAGGCCAGTAGGCCAATGAAACAAAATTGAAGATCCAAACTTGAGCACATTCAATTTAAGCCACCTCATATTTGACAAAGGGGCCAAAAACTCAATGGAGGAAAAACAGCAACTTCAGCCAATGGTACTGGCAAAACTGGATCACCATTTCTAGACAGATAAAACTAACCCCTACCTCTCACCCTGTATAAAAATCAACTCCAAATGGATCAAAGACCTCAGCGTGAAACCTGAAACTGATACAAAAAACATTGGCAACAACCTATATGATAGGCTTAGAAAAAGACTTTCTAAGGCAAACAGCAGCTATGCCGGAAATAAGGTCAACAGTTAACAAGTGGGATCTCATTAAACTCAAAAGCTTCTTTACAGCTAAAGAAAAAAATCAATGAAGTGAAAAGAAAACCCACAGAGTGGGAGGAAACCTTCACCAGTGGTACATCTGACAAAGCATTGGCTCCAGGTTATTTTACATCTTGTTGAGAATTTCATACATAGATACAATATTTATGCTTGTTGCATCTTTAAATGAGACAATGAAGCTGAGAAAAACTGTTTCAGTGTCTAGAATGGTGACTGAGTATTCCCCGATTAAAATGACTTTCATCCTCTAATGAAGTGTTATGAGAAACAATAACCAAAATATTTTTTGAGACCTTAATCTCAAAGAAATCTGCCTGCTTCTGCCTTCTAAGAGCTGGGATTAAATATTAGTCCACCATTCCCAGCCACCAAAATCTTTTAAATTGACCTAATAAGCAGAACATTAAGTGATTTAACTCAGATGATAATGGCATAGTCCATTTGTGTATCGGACATGGATGTGTATTTGTGTTTGTAAGTTGACACCGTAAATGTATTGAAGTGACAAACCCCAACGTCATAGCAGCATGATAAATCAAACGCTGTGTTTCAAATACTCAAAACCTAATTAAATTCTTTTCACTTTGAAAAACTTATTTTTACTTCATATATATATATGTGTTTGCTGCATGTATATATGTGAACCACATAATGTGTTTGGTCCCGAACCCAGGTCCTCTGCAAGAATAGGAAGTACTCTTAACTGCTTAACCTTCTCCCCAGTTCCTAAAATACATTTCCTATCCTTGTAGACTGGAAGTCTCAATTCCCAAGTCCCAATTCCATTTGACATGAACTAGAATTACCTGGGAAGACAGAACTTGAGCTGAAGAATTACTACATCAGACTGTTTCCAGTCCAGGATCCTGGGGCATTTTCTTAATTGCTGGTTGATGTAGGAGGCTCCATACCACTCTGGGGCTGCCATTGCTTAAGTCCCTGCCTCCAAGTTTCTGCCTTGGCTTCCCTTGATGATGGACTATAACCTATAAGCTAAATGAACCCTTTCCTCATGTTGATTTTTTGTTTTGTTTTGTTGTTTTGTTTTGTTTTGAGACAGGGTCTCCCTGTAACCCCAACTGCCCTGGAACTCACTCTGTAGACCCGGCTGGCCTTGAACTCACAAAGATCCGCCTGCCTCTGCCTCCCAATTGTTAGAATTAAAGGCGTGCGCCACCACGCCTGGCTTAAAGATGGTTTTTAGCCTCCAGGTGGATGCTGGGAATTGAACCCAGGTCTTCTTCAAGAGCAGTCGGTGCTCTTAACTCTGAGCCATCTCTGCAGCCCAATCAAGTTGCTTTTATCACAGCAATAGAAAATACCCCCAAACAGAGAGACCACCCATCTCTATACACTGTTTTCAAAGTGACTCATTCTTTATTGTGCATATATCTTCCTGAAATACTTTCTATTTATTTATTTATTTATTTATTTATTTATTTATTTATTTATTTTTATCCTGAAATACTTTCTAATGCAGACAAACAAATCAAACAGACAATGGAATTACTGGATAATAAATAAGATTCTATTCTGCCAGTTCCTGGGGGGTGGGGGTGGAGGGAGCTAAAACAAAAGAGCCTGCCTTCAATCCTCTTTCTCTGGAGCTGTAGGAACTCGGTTAGACACCCTATGTAGTATATCTGGGCCTGGAGTAACAGCTTTCTCAGCATTGACTGACCCAACTAATAAGCTAATGATTCTTATTTTCAAGATTTCCACTTATGGTGAATTTCCTGGTAGGCATATGATCTATGATGGAATCACAATATATTATTTATTCCTTCTATATTCTTTTGGTATGAACTCAGACATCTAGTTCTAGGTCTTTGAAGATATTAGGACATGTTTAGTATCTGGTAAGTCTTCTGGATAACAAGAATGGTCTTTCTCTATGGCTTAGCTCAACTCAAATCAGGTAATCATAGTGATTTAAACAAGAATTCTAAAAACCAAGCTGTGTGCCAAGAATGGTGTGTATATATGCCCAAGGACACCTGCACAGGTGATAAGACACCAGCCTCATTTAAAGACTGAGAAATTGGTGATCTTGAGACCAGCCAACTCAGCATCTGTGTTACTCCAAAAAAGAAAGTTTGTCTCTACGGGACACAAGCAGACATGCTTGTAGAATTGTTTAGGGTTTTTTGTTTGTTTTTTTTGAGACAAGGTCTCCCTGGAGCCCCACCTGTCCTAGAATTCACTCTGTAGACCAGGCTGACCTTGAACTCACAAAGATCCGCCTGCCTCTTCCTCCCAAGTGCTAGGATTAAAGGCGTGCGCCACCACGCCCGGCAGAATTGTTTAGTAAACAAAGGCTTTAGATATATCATTGCAGAATTATGGACAACCTTCCTGTTTCTTCATGTCTGAGATTCTCAAACAAAACTTCTGAGCATGATGTAGTAGTACTCTCCCTGTGTGGGAAGATGAAGAGATGTAGAAAGAAAGAGGGATGGGATCCTCATTATAACCTTAATGATGTTAGAGAGACCCTTCTTCTATCCACTCAAGAATCATCTCAATTGGCTATGCAGTTCCATCATTGTTGTTCATAACAATGTTGTCTTATTTTTAAATATATAAAGAATCCATGATTAGAAAATCATCAGGTTAGTGGTGATTAAGTATCTTTGCCACATAGGTATTAGTCACATATTCTTATGGCTAGACACACTTGGTTAGCAATAATTTCCCATTAGTTATTAGTGACATTTAAGCAAAATAATTATCTCCCTTGGATCACTGTAGCCATGTTTGTTGTTGAATATTCTATTTTAGGTATTTTCTATGAAAAAGGCAGAACAGTACTTTCATTTCTATGACCCAGATTATCATGACCTTGTCAAATAGAGTGAATGTGTTTACATTTTCATCAGTAAACTAAGCAAATGTCTCAAGAGCAGTAATGTGTGTGGCTCTGCTCAATTTTATTTTTTTCTCCATGTCTCAAACCTTTCATGGCTCTGAATCATCATACTGGTGCCTACTGCTGAGTATCGTGACAGCGGAGTAGATTATCCTGTGTCAATTCTCATTTCATCTAATAGCCTGTTTGACAGACTGAGAATTGATTCTTGGCTCCAACCTATCCAGCCTCCTAGACAGTCTCATCACTTCTTTGAACTTAGGACTTTTGTTTATCATTTATAAAAATGGGGTTAATAACACTATCACTCCTGCCAAAAAAAGTACTCAATAATATTAGAGGTTATTCTTCAAATATACATTTTCTTTCTGATTCAATGGGATGTATTGACAGATTAAAGACAATGGTTATTTGGAAGAAACACCCACAGTTTTATTTGTAAAGTGCTTATTACTAAACAGCTACTGATCTGGAAGTTTAAAAAAGACAAAACAAAGTCCCTTTGTTTGACAAACAATGGTCTAGTGTAGAAGATTGATGAGTAAATAGATCATTGCCATGTGGTCACTCATGATGTACAGGGAGAAAAAAAGAAAATCAAGATCCACTTTATAGAAGTAGGACTTAAAGAAAAAACATCAAAAGTGAAAAAAATTTAGCCTGAGGGACTAAAGCATAGAAAAGGCTTACTAGTGACTGAAGCAAGAAGATCTTTAGGCAGAAAAAACAACTTATTTATTTATTTATTTATTTATTTATTTCTGTATGTGTATGAATGTACTGTCTGCATGCAGGTTTGTGCACCCGTGTTGTGCAATGCCGCGTTGGTCAGAAGAGGGTCTCGGATTCCCCTGGAACTGGAGTTCGGATTCCCCTGGAACTGGAGTTCTCCTGGAATTGGAGTTTCAGACGGTTCTCAGCCGCCATGTGGGTGCTGGGGATTGAACCCAGGTCCTGTGTAAGAGCGGTCGGTGCTCTTAACCACTAGGCCATCTCTCTTTTCCTAGGAGCTAATAAGACATGTGAGGGAACTGTGATCCTTACATAGACTACTTCCCATAGACTCACTAAGTGTCTAGACAGAAGCAGCGGAGAAAGCATTCACCATCTAGGACATCCACAGGCAAAATCTGAAAGGCTTTATAGGAGTGGCATCAAATTTTAAGTGCTAACAGACTTTTGCAAAAAAAAAAAAAAAATTCACTTTTCTTAGTAATCAAGGAAGTTGTGTGGTCAGTAGGAAAAAGCACAGGCTCTTACCTCAAAATAAAGTTCTCAAATTTAAATTTGTAAACGTAGATTGATTTATGTAATTCATATTTGGAGAGCACAGTTTACTTAATTCAGGACAGAGCAAATATTCTCCCTGTATTTACATGTCTTATCTGCCATAATGATTTCAGTTTGACTGTGTATGAGCTTATGACATGCTGTGGTCTCTGTAAAACGTCTAAGTTAAAAATACAGCTTACTGAGGACTACAGAGATTGCTTACTGGTTAAGAACACTGGCTGCTCTTGCAGAGGACTCAGCTTGGATTGCCAGAATGCACATGGTAGCTAATGACCATCTGTAACTCCAGTTCCAGGGATCTGATGTCTTCTTCTGATCTCCATGGACATAGCATGACACAGACGCACTTGCACACATGCAGGCAGTACTCCTATACATATAAAAATAAACAAAAAATTCTAAAAATATAACAGTTTATAAACATCTATGTTTATATTTCTTAACTGTAGTTTGTATGTGGACAGTGAATATTCACATCTACATGTCTACACACATACCTAGATACCTGCAGCAAGGACTATAAATAGCATTGTTGCCGGGCGTGGTGGCGCACGCCTTTAATCCTAGCACTTAGGAGGCAGAGGCAGGCGGATCTTTGTGAGTTCAAGGCCAGCCTGGTCTACAGTGTGAGTTCCAGGACAGCTGGGGCTACAGGGAGACCCTGTCTCAAAAAGACCAAAAAAAATAATAATAATAATAAAAAAATAAAATAAATAGCATTGTTTCCTCCTCCCACTATAAATACTCCATATCAGTATTTAGGGGGCTGGGGAGAGGCATGCAAGCATGAGCACCTGAGTTCACTCAAGAGATCCCTCACCCACAGTGGACACGTAGCTTACCATGGGAAAGGCAGTTGGATGGACATCTAGGATGGAAGATTACACATGAGATTGATGTTTTAACATCATAAAATTTAAAATCAAAATATGAACAAGGGGCTTATTGTACAGAAATTTCATCTGAGATAAGTCTTTCTAATTGGTCAATACCTTTTTGAGAGACAGGGAGGTGGAACATTCCACCCTGCAGGGAAGCTGGTTAAGCTCAGCAAGGAGACATAGGCCATGTTTAAGCAGTAGACTGCTAAGAGTTAGTGTCATGCCAGCCACGCTCCCTAGAAGTTTTTCATATAAACTGAGCTACCTTGAAGAGGATCAGACCAACTTAGCTACCTAGAAAAAAACACTCTCCAACCTGCTCAGCTACCTGCAGACTTTGCAGTGGGCTAGAGGTTCCCTGTATTCATGAGCCATCACCCATGCTGGGCTGGAGTGGGATTTGATTGTGCCATGATCCCTATTCCTGTAATTAATCCCTTACCCGTACTCCTGTAAATAATGCCAGTAAAACGCATTGATTCTCCAAGACGGATTTTGGTGGTATCCTTACTTTGGTCTGTTGTTAGTCCCCTATCTGGCAAGAGATGCATTTGTTCATGTCTCCCCAGGAATATCATCATAAACAGTGTTTCAGAGCACATCCTTAATGCCAGCACTGGACTAGGGACAGAGACAGGAGGATCCCTGGTCAGTAAATTGAGAGGAATGAGCGAGTTCATGGTTCAATGAGAGAATCAGTCTCAAAGCATAAGGTAATTTGAAATTGAGTAATAACTGGCTTCCACATGCATGAGCATATATCTGTGCATATACTCCATATGCATGCACACATAAACATGAACATATACACACATTTTAATCCTATATATCCATGAATCACAAATAGTCATGTCATTAACAGAGATGGATTTGGGTGGAAGCCAAATTAAAAAATAAATCCCTTCTGTCTGTAATCATGCTGTGTCCTCTATTATTTTCTTTTCAGAATTTTCTTAGATGTACCGTAAGCACAACAATATAAGGACTGGTAAAAGAATGGACTGATGTAGCTAAATTCTGTCCCAAATAATAAACTTTTGCAGAGAAAATTTAAAAAGACTGAAAGATGCAGGATATGTATGGCAGAATGCATGATCTAGGGTAGGATGGGAGAAGGAAAAGGGGAATATGTCTAAATTGAACTGAAAAATGATGTCTATAATACACAAAACATCAATAAAATATAAAATTATACAGATAGAAAAGAATACTATTTTCATTATGTAGTAGCTATGCTTCCTACTTAGCTGTCTACTAATTTGTCACACAATAATCTTTTTAAAAATATTATCTTTTTAGTGATCACATGTCTTAACTCCAGAGAAGTGCATAATTTATTCAAGATCATACAGTTTGGATTCCTTAGAGCAGCATGAATAAAAATCTGTGATTCTCTGTCCCCAACTTTACTATTATTACTTTAGAGTTCATGAAACATTAAGTGTGTGTGTGCATGTGTATGTTTGTGTATGTATGTTTATGTGTGTGTGCATGTGTGTATGTATATGTTTATGTGTGTGTATGTATGTATGTTTATGTGTGTGTATGTATGTTTATGTGTGTATGTTTATGTGTATGTATGTTTATGTGTGTGTATGTATGTTTATGTGTGTGTGCATGTGTATGTGTGTATGTATATGTGTGCATGTGTGTGTGTGTGTGTGTGTTTGTGTGTATTACTTCTCCAAGTCCTCACAGCTTTCTGGTATGGCAGATATTAACTAGGTTTTACACATGAAGGAGCTGAGTCTGAGAAAGGTAAAGTCATTTTTCATTGAATTATCCTTGAATGATGACAGAATGTGCATTTTATTCTAGGCTCCCTCTTTATACTACATCATGGTTTCCACAAAGTTCAGTTGATAGGCAACTAACTGACTGCACTATTGGAACATTATAGGTCACTCTTATTAGATCTTTAAGTAAAGCAACCTAAACAGACAAGAAGTAGAGAAACAAAATATTAATATATTCTTTCTTTGAAAACAGTATGTTTTAAGGTTAAATATTTTCAATTTTCATAAGTTTAATAAACTCTTCTGATGTATGCATTAATCCATTATGGGTACCTACACATCTCTTTAATGAGAAACAAATGAAGTTGTTTGAAAATGCATTCAGTAAGTAGTGTTTTTCCATGGACTGGCAGTAGAGAGAGGAGAAAATGATTGTGCCAGGCTCTTGACTAGAGATAATGGCATTCAGTCTTGTGAAATGGATATTAATGATTTTACAGGGCTTAACTTGGTTTTCTCTTCATAGATTTTTCCCTTCTGAATTAATGTCTGTCTTCTTTTGATTAATTTAGAGTGATTTTACTATGAGTCACTTAATTACATTTTTTAACTCAAAAATCATTCTTTGTGATGAAAGCAAGTCACTTTGATTTCTCACTAAAATAGTCTCCAAGCATCTCAAGTATAAATTTTGCAAAGTTAGTACAAGCAGTTCTTTATCCAGCAAGCCTGTCTCAAAGTTAGAGACACTGTCACAGATTTTAATCATGATCTCATGTTATAACCCTACTCACAGTGTTTTGAGGTAGTTGTGTTAGTGTCCCAAACCAGAAGCTTTACCTAGATAAAATATACAATACATACAAGAGTATACTGTATATTATGAGACCTGGGGCATAGCAAGGGAGAGGGAAGTTTCAAAACTACTTAAAGATTATTCTCAGAAATGAGAATATAGGATATTATAAAGTGAATAATTGATTAAAGTTAGAAAGTCTAGGTTTTCTTATACTATTTGAATATGTTATTTGACCTTTAAAATAGACAAAAGAGGCATATCTTTATATTTAAAATTACCATGAGAATCGCGTGATATTTGAAAGAAGATACCGTTTAGATGCAATGTGACAACAATATTTTTCTGGCCAACAGCTATTTTTAATTACTTTTTATTTGTTATTTTTATTGTATGTGTATAATTGTATTACCTGCTTGTATGTAAGTGCACCCCTGTCGTGTAGGCACTACAAAGGTCAGAGGAGGCCATTGGATCTCCTGGAACTGGAATTTTGGATGGTTGTTGGCCACTATGTGGGTGCTATAATTCAAATTGGGTTCTCTGCAAGAGCAGCCAGTGTTCTTAACCTCTCAGCCATATCTCCAGCCCCATTCAACAGATATTTAAAAAAATATATATTTTTAGGGCTGGAGATATGGCTCGTAACTTAACACTGGTTGCTCTTTCAGTGGAGCAGGGTTTGAATCTCAGCACCCACATGGTGTATAACACCATCCATAACTCCAGTTCTAGGGGATCTGATGCCCCTGACCCCAGGTACTGTTGCACGAAATGGTTGCATCACATCACATCAATAGTGACGACTGACTCTCCCTCTCCCACATTCTATCAATCGCCAGTAGACCATCAGCCAGGGGTAGGGGCTCTTGGTTCCCTTCTCCCATCGATCTATCCATGCTGGGCACAAACTTGCATGCAGACAGTACATTCACACACATACGGAAATAAATAAAATTAATAAAAAAATTTTAAATGCCTTGGGCTTTTACATGCTTTGTTCATGCTGTCACAAGTGCTGTGACTTCCTATGTGCAACTCCCCTGTGCTGTTCAGAAGAAAGTTTACTATATCATCTAGCACCGCAGCTTCTCTTAATCTTTCTACACCGAATTCTTCCACAAAGAACCCTGAGATTTGGGGAGAGAGGATCTGGTAAATGTGTCTCATTTATGGTTGAGCGCTCTGCAGTCTCTTATTCTCTGCAAATTCTTCACTTGTGGGTCTCTGTGTTAATCTCTATCTGCTATAAGAATCATCTCTGGTGATCTTAAATCAGTTGTCTGAAGCAATTAAAAATTAGTTCAGTCAGGGCTGGAGAGATAGCCTAGTGGTTAAGAGCACCGACTGCTCTTGCAGAGGACCCGGGTTCAATCCCCAGCACCTACATGGTGGCTGAGAACCATCTGTAACTCCAATTCCAGGAGAACTCCAGTTCCAGGGGAATCCAACACCCTCTTCTGACCTCTGAGGCATTGCACGACACAGGTGCACAGACCTACATGCAGACAGTACATGCATACCCATAAATAAATAAATAAAAATAAAAAAAAAATTAGTTGGAAAGATCGCCTAGTAGTTAAGAGGGCTTCATGTTCTTTTAGAAGTCCCAGGTTCAGTTTCCAGTACCCACATGGCAGCTAAAAACCACATGTAAGTCCAGTTTCCAGAGACAGAGCTCCCTCATCTAGTCTCTGTGGGCCTTGCACACATGAACACACACACACACACACACACACACACACATACACACACATACTTATAAAAATGCAGGTAGAATACTCAGAAATAAATTGTTTTTAAAGTTCAGAGTTGGGACTTGAGAGATGGTTCAGTGGTTAAGAACATGTACTGCTCTTGCACAGGACAGGGATTTGGTTCCCAGCACGCACATCAGACATATCACAACCTCCTATAACTCCAGATGCCCATTGGGATCCAACACCCTCTTCCAGCCTGTGCAGGCACTGCACTCTCATGCACATACACATAATTAAAAATAAAGGTAAATCTTTAAAAATGTTCAAAGTCATCCTTAGCTTTATCATTCCTCTGACTGTGCATCACCAGACAATAAATAAATGTTTTTTTTTCAATTATATAGGTGTTATGCATTGGTTTTAAATGATTAATTGTTACCATGAAAATATACTTTTACAGGGTTAAAAAAAACAAGTGCAGGGCCAAAGAGATATCTGAACTGGTGAAGGGCTTAGGTGCAAGCACGAGGACCTGAGTTTGAACCTCAGAATGCATGCCAGAACAAAGCCAGGCATGTGGCACGAGCTTCAAAACCCAGCATCATGGAGTTTGAGGCAAGGCAGACCTCTGCAGACTGCTGACCAGCCAGTTGAGCATACTTGGGAAGCACCAGACCAATGAGCAGCTTTGTCTCCAGAACCAAATCCAATCTGATGGTATTCCTGAAGAACAACAGTGGAAGGTGTCCTCCACCACACACACATGCATCTCTCCCCACAGGACACATATATAGACATCCACCAATAAAGGTTTTTCAAAGTGCAGATGTTCCAGATGTCTCACAATACTGTGCATCCTAGTGAATTAGGGCTTCAAATTTGAATCATCTGATGTCATATCTGACTGCCGAGATTACATGTGGATCTTTGAACAAACCAAGCCAATTAAGTTTTAATTTCATAGTCTGTAAACGTGGCTAGTGATAATCTTTTAATTCAACCTGTAGCTGAGAGGATTTAATACAATGCAAAGGACCTACTATAATTCCTACTTAATTTGTTGGATCATGAATGTAGTTCTTTATATAATACTACATTTTCAGTGACCTTAAACGTGAGAGTTGTTTAAAAACCAAATTCTAGCATCAGTGCCCATTAGCAATGATCAAAAGGGAGCTGAGGCATCGGCCATGGAGTTTGTACTGTAGGATACATACAGATATACCACATCTTTCTCCTTCCTGTTTGTTCTATATGCCAAGTTCCAGTCAAGTAATCACCCTCTATTACCCATTGTGTTCTCTTTCTGTAGGTGAAAGTATTTCTGGTACTGACCCTGGTATTTCACATATTATATCTCATCTTCAAGTCTTTAGAACTATGCTGAATGACACATTTTCAAATAGAGAAAGTGAAAGCTAAGGAACTTAAACAGTTGTCCAAGGTCAAGCTGGTAGCTGCACAGTTAATACTAAAACTCAAAATTCTTGACTCCAGCCTTACACAACTGAACTTCAGAAGTGCCTCTGAAAACAAGTGGTGTGTAGATATTGAGAGCTGCCTTTGGCAGAAGGTTTAAGTAAATATTGTGAGTACATTTGGGAGGTAAGATTTCAAATGCTATTTGTTCTTTACTTGTGCTTCTTTAGTATTTCTCTTTTCATTTCTTCTCTGTTGAATATGCATCCATGATTAAAAGGTAGTCCTTTTCAATTGACTGGCTCATAGTGAAATGTTTCCTAATGCCAGGTGTCCCAGTGGGAACAGAAGAATGCTATTCACTCAGTAGAGGCTACTTTTCAGCTTTCCTGACTGTCAAACTGGGCCTGTAACTATTGTTCATGCAAATAGAATTCCCTTTTTAGAAAGGGTGAGTCATTACAAAAACAATGTGACTTGTCTGTCCCCAAAGCCTGAAAATAAACATGGAGGGACAATAGAAGGCCAGGAAGCAAACACTTGCTTTGTCTTGAAACTTTGAAAGCTCTTTGTCGACATTAACATTAGTTTCTTTTCCTTTTGTGAGTTCATAGAGGTTGCTTTGCAATTAATTTACAGACTCTAAGATCTCTAGGCCCAAAGAATGGTGGAATGGTGGGTTCTAAGGAAACAGATGATAAATCAGCCTTTCTCCTCTCTCTCTCTCTCTCTCTCTCTCTCTCTCTCTCTTTTTTTCTGTGTGTGTCCCACTCTGTCTTCTGTCTGTCTGTCTGTCTGTCTCTCTCTCTCTCTCTCTCTCTCTCTCATACACACACACACACACACACACACACACACTCACAGAGGAAACTATGTGGATGCATATAATCCCATCCTTCCTAGGAACTTTGCATATTTAGTCAAATGAGGAGGAGTAAAAGAAAAAAGGAATTCAGGAATTCAGAAAACTAGGCTGCAAGCCCTAATTTGTCTTTGATTAATAGAGCCTTTGGTTATACATAATAAATTATATTTTTTTAGAAAAACAAATACTTCATCATGATCATATTATTTATTTAACAAATGTCCACTTTATATGCTAGATTATTTTTTATGTGCTAGAGAGCCAATGATGCAGTAAAAGATTTCTTTCAGCTATGCTTCTAGTGAGACGGTCAAGAGTAATGCAAACAAATCCTTTGAGGAAACCATCATCTACAAAAACCAAGTCCTTGGAAGATAGCATTCCTATCATGGCATAGAAAATGGCTATGGAAGGGAAATAAATGTTTACTAAAAATCATAGAAAGTGAAAATTAGGCAGAGAGACATAGTTAAGAATATGATAGAGAAGAATATTTTCCTTTTTTAATTTTTTATTTATTTTTTAAGGGACTCACAATATAAGAGCACAGTTGCTTCAGATCACATTAACCTTGCTCAGTTTGCCATACAATTAGGTAATTGGCGCTAGCATCCACAGATGAGGGTTACCATTTTTCTTTTGTTTTTCTGGGACTGCGTTACTTCATTTAGCATGATATCTTCTAGCTCCAGCCATTTACCTGCAAAGTTCATGATGTCATCTTTCTTTACCTCTGCATAGAACACTATTGTGTAAATGTACCACATTTTCTCTATCCACTTGTCAGTTGAGGGGCACTTGGGTTGGTTCCAGCTCTTCACTATTGTGAAGAGAGCTGCAATAAACATGGTTGTGCATGTATCTCTGCAGTAAGATGAGTCTTGTGGGTACATACCCAGGAGTGGTATGGCTGGGTCAGGTGGCAAGCTCATTTTAAGTTTTCCAAGGGTTCTCCACACTGCTTTCCATAGCGGCTGTACCAGTTTACATTCCCACCAGCAGTGGATGAGTGTTCCCCTTTCCCCACAACCTCTCCAGCACTTGGTATCATTTGTTTTGTTGATCCCAGCCAGTCTTATTGGACTGAGAGGATATCATAAAGTGGTTTTAATTTGCATTTCCTTAATTATTAGTTGAACACTTGTTAAGGTTTCTCAGCCATCTCTAATTCCTTGTGAAATCTCTGTTCAGCTCTTTGCTCCATCTTTTGAATGGTTCATTTGTTTTCTTCTTTGTTTTTTGAGTAGTTTATATATTCTGGAAATTAATGCTTTGTCAGATGTATCTGTGGTGAAGTTTTCCCCCCACTCTGTGGGTTTTCTCTTCACTTCCTTGATTGTTTCTTTTGATGTACAGAAGCTTTTGAGTTTAATGAGGTCCCATTTGTCAATTGTAGACCTTATTTCTTGCACAGCTGCTGTGTGATTTAGGAAGTCTTTTCCTATGAATATTTTCAACAGAAATAAAAGGATGTGCAAGTTCCCTGTGCAAAGAGAAAGTGCAGTTCAGTGAAGATATGGCTTAGAAAGAGCTGAGAGTAGGTGGGAAAGGTAAGGACAGACAGTAAGGGAGGAAGCACAGTGGTGACAGCTGCAGCTTGCCTGAACTGTGTAGATCAGGCT
Source organism: Rhizomys pruinosus (assembly GCA_009823505.1). Taxonomy (NCBI): domain Eukaryota; kingdom Metazoa; phylum Chordata; class Mammalia; order Rodentia; family Spalacidae; genus Rhizomys; species Rhizomys pruinosus. The sequence goes on along the minus strand of VZQC01009685.1, from coordinate 48,969 downwards.
GGCCTTGAGCTCACAGATATCTGCTTTTTTCTTTTGTGTGCTGGGATTAAAGATAAGAGCTACCATACCTAGTAATCAGTGATAGCTCTTAAGTCTGAATTTATTCCTGTGAATACTCCACATTCCTTTCCATTGGATGAGATCAGTAAATAACTCTAAGTCAGGCTGCTCTTCTCAGTCCTTATTATCTAGTACTTTTTTTGTAAATATTTTGTTGTTATTTTATTTTCATTTTATGTGTATGAGTATATTGCCTGCACTCATGTCTTGCAGTGCCTGGAGAGGTCAAAAGAGAGCTATGGTGGTTTGAATGAGAATGTGTCCCATAGGCTCCAAGCATTCAGACATTTTGTGTCCAGGTGGTGACACTGTTTCAGGAGGTCTTAGAAGGTGTGCCTTGCTGGAGGAACCACAGCACTGGGGCCAGGCTTAGAGAGTTCTTTTTTTTTTTTTTTAATTTTATTTATTTCTGTATGTGCATCAATGTACTGTCTGCATGCAGATCTATGCACCCGTGTCGTGCAATGCCGCGGAGGTCAGAAGAGGGTGTCGGATTCCCCTGGAACTGGAGTTCTCCTGGAATTGGAGTTTCAGACGGTTCTCGACCACCATGTGGGTGCTGGGGATCGAACCGGGGTCCTCTGCAAGAGCGGTCGGCGCTCTTAACCGCTGGGCCATCTCTCCAGCCCCGAGAGTTCTTAAGCCTTGCAAGATATCCACTTGCTCTCTGCTTCCTGTGCCTGCTGGAAGACTTGAGCCTGTCCTTACTGCTCCTGTTCCAGGTCACCTCCTGCCACCATGCCTCCCTGTCATGACAGACTAATTCCCCTGGAATTGTAAATACAAATGTTTTTTCTTTTATAAGTTCCCTTGGCCACAGTATTTTATCACAACAGAAAAGTAACTAATACAAGTGCATTGGATTCCCCTGGAACTGGAGTTATAGATGGGTGGTAGCCATGATGTGGGTGCTGGGAATTCAACCTCGGGGGGCCTCTGCAGCAAGAGCCAGCAGTCTTACCCACAGTGCCATCACCCCCCCACCCCCACCCCCACACCATTGTCTAGTACTTCTTTCTTCCTCCCTTGGACCCTAGTCTACTGATTGAGATCTACTTGTCTGTACCTGGATAGAGACCCTTGTAGGTAAGTTCTTCAAATGCTAGTCTCAGGAAGTCACATTCTTGTCAGTGTTTGACAGTCCTGAGCAGTATCCCTAGGCAAGAAGTAGTGGGAAGTGAGATTCTCCAGTTTTGCAGTCCCCTGTCCAGCCTCGGGTATCAGGACCCTCAGGCCTACAAGTGTGGTGGTCCATGCAAACCTCAAATATTAGGAACTGTTGGCCCTTGACAGCAGCCAGTGTTACAGGTCTCTGCCTGGTTTCTGGAACTAGGTGCTTGTTCTGTAGCTCAGTGTCATATGTGAGGAAATATGGCGAGTGAAGGGGCAGTGCTGGGTGGTGCTAATTCACACAGAACCGGCAGCAATGTTCCTCTATTATCAGGCCACAGTTCCTGGTTGGTAGTTACCAGCTGTTGAATGCCCCCTCCAATCCCCACTGATGCTATAGTTCCAATCTCTCTCTCTCTCTCTCTCTCTCTCTCTCTCTCTCTCTCTCTCTCTCTCTCTCTCTCTCTCCCTTCTGCTGCTGCTGCTTCGTTCTTCCCATTTCCATCTCAGCCTGTACTGTGGAAAGTAGATAAGGGAAGACCAGTGCAGAGAAGACTATATTGGACCTAAGGATGTAACACTAGGAGAGGCAACACAGAAGAGTCTCATGGTGGATTCTGAAAGAGCCTGACTAACCTGCTTATTATATAGTGTGAGAAAAGTTGTTGGACTAATCACAGCCATTTGTTTGGCTGCCAACAGACTTTGCTCTCAGCACAAATAAGCAAAAATTAAAGCTTCATTTTGGATTGATTATGTTTATGACTGTCTTGCCACATAGTAGACCTGGTGGAAAGATTAGATAGTCTTTTATGCAAGTAGGTTTGTGAGATAAGGGAGAATCCACCCCATTCTACTTAGGGGGTCGAATTGTCCTATCCCCAGAAACTTTGTTATTTACAATAAAATAAACTTTTCTAGACAAATGTTTTCCAAATAGCTACTTACATCTTGACACTTAGTTCTGGAAGCTATGTCATGTCACTATAACATCATCTTATATATTATACTGTTATGGACTAGCCCCCTCCTGACCACTGGAAATGTATTAAGCGCTGGTAAAATTTGTTAAAATGAGTATTAGTGACATGTCATATAATGTTATAAGTTAAATAGACCTGTGATAGACTATAAATATAAATAAAAATGCTTTGTTTATTAATTGGCGTTATATAGAGTACTTCATTACTATGTAGGAACTTACAGACTGAAATAATGTATTGTGCACACTTCTGAGATCAATGAAAAAGCACTGAACCATCTTTTTAAAAGAACACATTCAGACACATTTTTTTGGTAGAAAAAAATCATCCTATGTCAAAAATTTGGATGAATGATGAAGAAATTAGTAAAATTTAATAATAACATCTGATCGTTATAAATTGAGAATCTTAAGGTGGATTCACCAACCTCACAAGTATATTGAAATGAGCAAATATGAAAAATTTACTTTAGCATTTTCAAAACTGCAAATCATCATACAAATGTCTTGATTTCTTTAGATGATTTTATTGTCTTAATTTTCCCTTCGGCCTGGAAACTCCCATATTTTACAAGTTTTGTTATTGTCCATGTGGTTGTAGTTCATGGATCAGAAACGAATCTGTGGAAATGTTTAGTCCATTTTCCCTGGCAGTCAATAGCAATTTGGTACACATGGATTGCAGTGTAGAAAACTGTTTTGAGTCAGTCAGAAATAAGATTCTCTCATGTGATTGTCTCTGGCTAATCATTGCAAGGCTGAATTGCTGAGTAGAGCTCAGGGGATGAGCTGGGCTCAATGGACTCCAGTGTAAATGACAGAAGGCATGAACTGGGAGGGGAACACTGTGGGACAGTTCCAAGGGAGAAGTGGGTATAATGGCAATTAAGACAGACTGAAAATTATGTATGAAACACATAAAAAATTCAATAGCTGGGGGCAGTGGTGGCCCACGCTTTTAATCCCAACATTTGGGATGCAGAGGCAGGCCAATCTCTGTGAGTTCAAGGACAGCCTGGTCTACATAGAGAATTCCAGGACAGCTAGGGCTATAGGGAGACCCTGTCTCAAACAAACAAACAAACAAACAAACAAAAATCAGTAAAAAGTTAAAAAAAAAGAAATTGGTAACAGGTTGGCAAATGTAGAAATCATAAGAATGACTTCTTTAAGTATTATTTATCATTTTTATTTTATGGGTATGAGTGAATTCTCTGCATATAGGTAGGAATACCTGTGTCATGAAATGCCTGTGGAGGTCAGAAGAGGGAGCCTTATCCCCTGGAACTGGAGTTATGGACAGTTGTTACCCGCCATGTGTGTGTGCTAAGAATTGAACCCAGGTCCTCTGCAAGAGTACCCAGTGCTCTTAACCTCTGAGCTGTTTCTCCAGCCCCAATAAGAATTATTTATTTATTTATTTATTTATTTATTTATTTATTTATTTATATGAATGTACTGTCTGCATGTAGGTTTGTGCACCCGTGTCGTGCAATGCTGCAGAGGTCAGAAGAGGGTGTCAGATTCTCCTGCAACTGGAGTTAAAGACAGTTCTCAGCCACCATGTGAGTACTGGGGATTGAACCCATGTCCTCTGCAAGAGCAGTCAGTGCTCTTAACCACTAGGCCATCTCTCCAGCCCCAAGAATTCTTTTTATAATATCTGTTTTGAATAAAAATCTACAAAACAAATAAAGGAGTACCTTGATTCTATGTGGGGCAATAAGTAAATTAGTGGGGTATATAAATAACAATGTATAAAATATACTATTTTTAGATGCTCCATTAATGGGAATATGCAGATATGAATCCAAATACAGCCTCTATCTGTTTGCTAGATTCAAATGTTTGTCAGGGAATGAGATAATTCCTATGAGCCCATCTGGTCAAATTTGTTTCTACGAAAGAGAGAGAAATAGCTTTAGTGAGCATCTATTAGTGTGGTTTTGACTACTAAACTGTTTTCATATGTAAATCATCAATTTTTACTCCTTCAATTTATTTTTATAACATAAACACAATTTTTCCCATGTGCTGGACATTATCTTACCAGTAACACATATATTATAGTGGAATCCTCTCACAACATTGAGGAAAGAAGTTGTTAGCCATACTAGGTAGAAGAGGTACCTTGATGTGTCCAATGCTATATCCTACTTGGACTTTTATGTCCTATTTCCATTATTTCTCTCATACTATAATTTGGGTATTTATAGTATTATCACCAATAAAATGATGACTTTTAGATATAAGCATAAAAGTATGTGTGTAGCCTTAACAGTAGAAATGTTATTGGTGCTTTAGAAAATGACTTTCATGTTCAAGTTGGTACACAAGGTACAAAGTTTCAAGTACCTATTTACCATTGCCCTACTTGTAGCCAATGATATGATTATTAACTTTTCAGATGTTCAATAATAGACATGGTGTGTTTTCTATCCAAAGTTATCAATAACTGGGGTTATTTAATCATGGGGAAACCTAAGGTAATTTCTTTCTTCAGAACAAATCTTCAGAGCTATTATAGTTACTCCATCACAACTCTATTGTCTCAGCATGTTTTTAGAACTCACTATGTAGACCAGGATGGCCTGTATCTACAGAAATTTGCCTGCCTCTACTTCCCAAATGCTGGGAACACTACCATGCCTAGCCAAACATGCTTTTTATGTGCAAAATCTCACAAGGAACATCCATAGTGACAAAGAAGAAGAGCTATTTTATTATTTTTTTAAGTTTACTGATACTAATAGATAGTTAGGTCTATTATCAGTATGTTTTTAAAATATTCTATAATTCTGGGTGAGGAAGAGCTGGTCTTAAAGACTCCACATAGGCTGACTAGATCCAGTGGAAGAATGTGCTCTGAGGAACATCTGGGGACACTAACCTGACATGATAGGCCTTACCACAAATGATAGAATGTATGAATTCACGGGAGCCAGTGGGCAATGGGATATAATGATGACTAAAATGGGATGAGATGTTCTGTCTGAAATACACAAAAATTCAATAAAAATTTACACAAAAAAGAAAATAAGGGAGAAAAAGGATTTTTTTTTAAGTAAAGAACAATAAAAACATAAAAAATATTCTGTGATTCATCCATCCCCTTTTTATCAGTCAAGAATTGGAAATGTCCCAGGTGTGGTGGTGCGCGCCTTTAATCCTAGCACTTGGGAGACAGAGGCAGGTGGATCTTTGTGAGTTCAAGGCCAGCCTGCTCTACAGAGCGAGTTCCAGGACAGCTGGGGTTGCAGGGAGACCCTGTCTCGAAAAGACCAAAAAAAAAAAAAAAAAGAAGAATTGGAAATGCAACAGCATAAATTCTGTACTTGGTTGACATAGACAACAAATGCTCTCAAAGAAGCTGGACAGCTTTCAGTGTGACTGAGGGGTTGAAGAATCAAGTCTGGGATTGTCTCCTTCCTACACCAGAGCAAAACTGATCAGGTAGAACACAGGGCCAAAGTGAGCATGAAGTCCTGGTCCCAGGACCTCCGAGGACGGTGGTTGAGCACACTGCTGAACTCCACTGGGTCAGTAGCATGGTTGTGCCTAAAGCCTCAGGACATAAATGTTTGTATACTTAACACTAGGCAGATCACCTACTCCCTTAAGTCCAGACTGGTTCATCACAGTGATAGAATGTCCTTCTTGTGTCTGATTCATAGCTAGCTACAAGGAGGCTTCAGAGAAAATCTGTCTGGCATGTCCATGTTTCCTGATGTCAGAATTAGTTTTTGTCTTATAAGCGGCACTGTTCAGATAATGGGAAGGAATATGAAGATGAAAATTTTGTGATTTTTATGTAACTTTCTAATTTAAAGAATAATTTATGATTCCTCAGCAAGCCAGACTTGGTTTCATCACTGTGAACATTTCATAGGATGTGGCTTAAGTACTTAGATCAGGATTTACAGCATGGTATATGATCAAAAAATATTTACCAGTGACCGTAGATCAAAAGATGTAGTTTAGGTCCCATTATAAATAAATGTTGGAATTTAAATACAAATGTCTTATTTTCAATCTTTGGATACCCACCACCCCCATCACTGGAGAAAATATTTGAGAAAAATCAACTGGTAAGAAGCCAAAGACATTTGTGGTTTGCAATGTCAAGTGTGTCAGCCCATGAATCACTTTTCCTTATTTTGTTGCGTATGTGCTCAATGGCATTCATGTTGGAAGATGAGGTTAGTTCACCTCACACTGTCAGGAAAAAAAGGAAAAGGAGAGGATTAGGGATCTAATAATTCCTTCAGGGCCACACTTTAATGGCCCAATTCCCTTCCACTAGATCTCAGCTCTTAAAATTTCCACTGTCTTTCACTAGTGCCACAGCCTTTCATGCATGGGCATCTAGGAATTCAGGACCTAAGCTACCACCATCTTCTCATGTAAACACAATGCTGACTTTCTTAGTAGCACCTTTTCTACTACTTACAGAAGATTTAAAGATGCCAATGTTAATGAAATCATTTCAATTGTTAAAGAAACAATGCTCATTTTCTCAGTTAGATGGGAGCTTATAACTATCAAAAGATTCATCCTATTGCAGAGATATGTGCACAACCATGTATATTGTAGCTCTCTTCACACACAATTTTCTTATAGTACCTGTTGCTACAAGCATAAATCATTCATCCTGACTCATCAGGTCAGAATTGAGTTCACTGCTTAGAGTAGGAAGAAAGAAAAGCTCTTGAGGTCTGTGGTAATTAACACAGAATATAATGAACTTAATACTGTGGGCAAAGTATTGAGCTTTCAATGGAATGGGGACAAGGTAGGGGACACCACTTTATGAAGGGTAAGCATTTCTCCAAAAGGCTCAGCTAGTCTCTCAGTTACCTTAAAAGTAACCATGTCTGAGCTCCCATAAAGTTTTCTCCATCTTAGAGTTTTAAAATGCCCCAAGTGATTTCTAGAAGCCTTAGTTGAATGGAATTTATAAGTAGGACATTAAAAGAAAGTGTTACATTCTTGATCATTTTTTCCCAAGGGAGACAATCACTAATTCAATGTTATAATTCTTAATATGACAGAAAAAATGACCTTGTGATCTGTTTAATGCAAGAGATAAACAATCTTTTCAGTGTGCTGATGGCAGATATAAGAGAAATTCAGATCCTGGCTCTTCATCCACAGCTGGTGAATAAGACCCATGCTACACTTGGCTGTGAACTCACTCGAGGCTCATTTAGCCTTGGACAGTTTCTGCACACACTCTAGCAGCCATCCACCAGCTCCTTCCTGTACCTCTCTTCTGCCTGTTTAGCAGTTTCTCAAAGTCACTTCTGAACACCAAATGATTTCCTTAAGAGAAAAAATATATATTACCAAATATTGCTCAGGATAACTATATAGATGATCTAAAACTTCTTCACTTATTTTCCATTTTCATTTTCTTTTTTTTCCTCACTGCACAGAGAGCCACATGTTTTCTGATCTTAATAATTGAGTTTCATGTGCTCAATATGTAGCATTATGTAGCAGGAGCTGAGTTTTCAGGCATACCATTTCATTTAATCCATATAGCAGCATTGTATTACTTTCTTTATTACAATTAAGAAAGCATCTTTGGTGAATTTAAGAAACACAATCTAGGGGCTGGAGAGATAGCCTAGCGGTTAACAGCACCGACTGCTCTTGCAGAGGACCTGGGTTCGATCCCCAGCACCCACATGGCTAAGAACCATCTGTAACTCCAATTCCAGGAGAACTCCAGTTCCAGGGTAATCTGAGACCCTCTTCTGACCTCCGCAGCATTGCACGACACGGCTGCACAAACCTACATGCAGACAGTAGATTAATACACATACAAAAATAAATAAAATTAAAAAATGAAGCACAATCTACACACTAGTAAATTCAGAAATCAGAACTTGAGTCTACCAGTTTCAATCAAACCCAACATCAGCCAATCTATAGTTTTATTTTAATATTACTAATAGTTATTATTTGTAATTGTACATGTTAGTGATCAGTGTTCCTTATTGGTATCATTCTTGACTTTTAAATCTATTATTTCTACAATATCTAGATAGCTGCATAGGTGATGAGCATTTAACAAATAATAACTATTAGTAATATTAAAATAAAACTATAGATTGGCTGATGTTGGAAATGCTCATCACCTATGCAGCTATCTAGATACTGTAGAAATAATAGATTTAAAAGTCAAGAATGATACCAATAAGGAACACTGATCACTAACACGTACAATATACAGCTTTTACTGTTTTCTGTATCAGAGACTTTCCTGCTTTCATGGCTTAATGTTGCAATGCATGCATAAGAACTGGATGGAGGTACTTCAACCTTTATATCCTATGGTTGGTCCCTTTTTCATTACTTCAATTTACAATAGCAGTTATGTCAAATACAATATGACAATGTAGAATTCACTTTCATGTATTTTTATTAATGTGCATTATAAATTCTTCAAAGTATCAGAATCTTGGAAACTAAGCATACATCTATCCCTACAGCAAGTGGCCAGTAGCAGAGCCTTGTGGGTAAAGACTGACTGATAGCCACTCAGGTACTTCCTTGCTGTCCACACAAGGATAATGAGATTGCTCATCACTAATGTTTGTTTCTCTTATGTCACAGATACATTTGCTGACATTTCAGCAGACCAAACTGTCTGCATCTAGTCCAGATGTCACCTTTAGCACACATCTGAATAGGCCCTGATACTCTTTTATATTCTACACAACTTGATGTATGCAGTCAAGATAGTGTGTCTAGACTCTGCAAGTATCTGAGTCTTCTGCCCAATCCATCTAACTATCAGTTTGTACATTAGTCATCCAATGAGTCAGCTTGCTTGGATTTGATAAGAATTTGGATTCAACCCTGGAATCAATCAGTTCTTTTTGCTCGTATCCATGCCTGTGTCTTATGATCCTAAGATATCGCCATTAGACTTTCATAAAACTACTCAACAAGATTCTATTCGATACTGAACAGTCACATTGATGACAAAATAACAAAGTGAGTTTTTCAAATTGATAGTGATCTTTTTAGAGCTATTATTAGAGAATATTTTAGTCCTGAATATCCTAGATTAGATTACCAGCTCATATTATTTTTAATAATGAGCATTCCTTAAGAAAGTTACACACCACTTATAAGTCAATGATTCTCTGTGTCCTTGTTCAAGTTTGTCAAACCTTCTGTCCTAGAAATATATTTCAGACAGTTCTGGGAAAGCTCTGTGCTTAAGGGACAGATTCAGACCAGAAGAAGTTCTATTTCCCCCTTTTTCCCATAGTACTAATTGTTAATTCAAAAGTCCATGTTGCAGGCTAGTAATGCACAAAAATGATTGTCATGGAAATGTGAGATAGTGTTTTAAAATGGAACAATAAGTCTATGATATGTTATCAGTAATTAACAAATACTGTCTGTAGCATATAATGCAATTATTTTGACCACATATACAGATGTACATGTGCATACATGCATTCTTCCACAGTTATGTTAGAGCTGTATGCCCATACTCCTTTCTACTGTAGCAAGTCCTTTACAAGAGCCCTACTGTCAGGATTCTTAGTTTCTTGCTCATTTTCTCTAAAGTATGTGTCCTATATAATGACATGAATCCAGAAGCTCTGATCAAAATAATCATCAGGATTCATGTCATGTAACTGCTAAGAAATATCATTTCTATCTCCAGGAGATAGAGCAGTCAGATAAAAACATAAAACTTCTCAGAATACCTCATATATAATGTAATAGAATAATGCTGAATCTGAATCCTCATTTATAGCTATGCTTGGAATAATAAGAGATCTTCTAAAAGTTAACCTGGTAAAAATTATCCTTGTTCTATATTGATTTAGAAGAGAGATACTGGAGGAGTGAAATAATTCCCAATGAATTATTCCTTAAATTTAAATTTTCTGATTCATTGCTTTATAAGTGAACTTAACAAGTCATGATACTATAATAAACACTGTGTTAAGGGAATGTATTAAGGAAAACAACATATATTTGCTTTTTTATCCTTTTTTGATGTTTTGTGCATTTCAGGCATCATTTTTCAGTTCAGTTTAGACATATTTGCCTTTCCCTTCCCCCCACCCCACCCCAGATCATACACTCTGCCATAACGGTCCTGTATCTTTCTCTCAGTCCTTTTGTATGCTTAGGAATCCACATTTTCCTCCTTTAATTTTATAATACTCTAAAATATGAATACGTACTTTCCACAAATGTTGGAAACCATTCACCATTTTTTTTTTTCTGGGACTGTGTTACTTCGCTTAACATAATGGCTTCGAGTTCCATCCATTTACTGCAAAGTTCATGATGTCATCTTTCTTTACTGCTGCATAAAACTCCACTATGTAGATGTACCACATTTTTGTCATCCACTTGTCTGTTGAGGGGCATTTGGGTTGCTTCCAACTCTTTGCTATTGTGAAGAGAGCTGCAGTAAACATGGATGTGCATGCATCTTTGCCATAGGATGACTCCTTAGGGTTATACCCAGTAGGTTAAGACTGGGTCAGGTGGTAGGCTCATTTTGAATCTTTTAAGGGCTCTTCACACTGCTCTCCATAATGGTTGTAGAAGTTTACTTTACATTGTCACCAGCAGTGGATGAGTGCTTGCCTTTCCCCACAACCTCTCCAGCATTTGGTGTCTTTTGTTTTATTGATCTTAGCCAGTCCTATTGGAGTGAGATGATATTTGAGAGTGGTTTTAATTTATATTTCCTTAATTATTAATGATTTTGAACATTTTTAAGATGTGTCTTAGCCATCTTTACTTCCTCACTGGTGAAGTCTCTGTTCAGCTCTTTACTCCATCTTTTGAGTAGGTAATTTGTGTTCTTCTTTGTTTTTTAGTAGTCTATATATTCTTGATGTTAATACTCTGTCAGATGTATCACTAGTGAAGATTTCCTTCCACTCTGTGGGTTTTCTCTTCACTTCATTGATTGTTTCTTTTGCTCTACAGAAGCTATTGAGTTTGATGAGGTCCCATTTGTTGACTGTTGACCTTATTTCCTGCACAGCTGCTGTCTGATTTAGAAAGTCTTTTCCTACACCTATGTCTTGTAGGTTTTTGCCAACTTTTTCTTCTATCATCTTCAGGGTTTAGGGTTTCATGTTGAGGTCTTTGGTCCACTTGGAGTTGATTTTTGTACAGGATGAGAGGTAGGAGTTTATTTTTGTTCTTCTACAAATGGTGATCCAGTTTTGTTAGCAACATTTACTGAATGTGCTAACCTTCCTCCATTGAGGTTTTTTTGCCCCTTTGTCAAATATGAGGTGGCTGAAATTGTATGAGCTCATTTGGATCTTCAATTTTGTTCCACTTGTCAACAGGTCTGTTTTTATGCCAGTACCAGGCTGTCTTTATGATCATGGCCCTGCGATATAGCTTGAAGTCTGGTTAGGTGATCCCCGCTGTATTGAATTTTTCATTTAGGGTTGCTTTAGCTATTTGGGGTCTTTTGTTTTTCCATATAAATTTAAGGACTTTTTTTCCCTAAGTCTGTGAAGAAGCTCATGGGGATTTTGATTGGGATTTTGTTGAATCTGTATATCAATTTGAGTAAAATGGACATTTTTACTATATTAATTTTTCTAATACATGAGCATGGGAAGTCTTTCCATCTTCTGATGTCATTTTCAATCTCCTTCTTTAGGGGTTTAAAATTTTTGTTGTAGAGATCTTTGGTATCTTTGGTTAGGAACAATGTCTATTTGAATAAACTACTAATGTTAAGAATTTCTTGGGGCTGGAGAGATGGACTAGCAGTTAAGAGCACTGACTGCTCTTGCAGAGGACCCAGGTTCGATCCCCAGCACCCACATGGTGGGTGAGAACCATCTTTAACTGCAGTTCCAGGGGAATCTGACACCCTCTTCTGACCTCCGCGACATTGCACGACACAGGTGCACAAGCCTACATGCAGACAGTACATTCATATACATAAAAATAATAATAATAAAATATATTTAAAAAAAGAACTTCTTAAGCAGTGTCAAAGAAACTTATGATAGTAAAAAGACATCTTACACATAACACTTAACTTTGAAGAATTTCAGAATGCTTTTAGGATTGTGATAACTGACATCATTTGGATTATGGGCCTTCTGAACATAAAGTACAGAGATGAGTACTGATACTAATGGGTTTCTAGCAACACAGGATATAATTGGCACAACCATCCCAAGTTCCCTGTTTGACCTTAATCCACATAACAGTTTAGATGGGTATGGATTATATATATTTTTTCTTAAAATTTTAGTTCTATTTATCTTTGAGTGCCCAAGTAATTCATGAGCCTTGTCACATGAAGTATCAATAGTGATTGAAGAGTACCCCCTTTTAAAACTTCCTTCATAGTCTATGTGATAAAATTATCTGTTACACAGTGTGCCTGTGGAGGCCAGACGATAGCTTTTGTACATCAGTGCTTTCCTACAACCAGGGAATCCAGGAATCCAACTTATGTTGTTAGGCTTGCACTGGATGGGGTTTTGCCCACTGAGCTCTCACTACCTTGTTAGTAATTTTAATCAGAAAATTAACCAAGGACCCCTAGGAATTTTATATCTTCCTTAGGGATCTGAAATGTTAACTTTATACTAATTTAAAACCTGTGCTTATTGGAATGTAAATTTTCTATTTTGTTCATTAATATTCCTATTTTTTCTAGTACCTCATTGTTTTACTTATTATAGTTTCAAGTTGAGTTCATATTGAATAAATTACTTCATACATTAAAAATCATCTTATTTTTTTTTTTTTTCGTTGGTCCAGATTCTTATGTGGATGATGCAGGAAATCAGAGAAGGCTATGGTGGAGGAAGTCAGAGAAGGCTATGTTGGAGGAAGTGTTTGGTTCACAGCTGCTCTAACACTTTCCAACTATAGAGATCTTACTGGGCAGGAGAATGTCACCTGCTGCATTCACAGCGCACCCTGGCTGCTTTTTATAAAACACAGACATTTTCAACTTTGGCGGAAAGCTTTTCTTACTTATAGAGAGCAAAATTGGGAAGACTCATAAGATATGTTTATTTTTATGTAGCATCTCCTAAGTTTGTTTAGGCTATGAAGACAATGTGAGTGATACAGTGTCATAATGATCAGGGTGACCCTGAGTTTCATTTTACCACTTACCTAGTGTAGATGTTACTATTCCAAATCTCTTTTGAGTCCTGTTTCTCAAGAAAAGGAGAACTGAGTACTTCTCATGGCTCAATGTTTCCAAGAAGAGAATATAGAAAGATTAGTTATCACTATAATCAATCTTAATGGGTACCTCTGAGATTTAAGGTGTCACGGATAAAATACAGATTACAGACAACTAGAATATTAAACATGAAAAATGGGATTGTTGCAGATGTGTACATATTAGAAGAAGCTCAGAAAGCAATTAACAAAGAAATATCATTAGTATTATTTTTCAATTATTCCATGTATATCCTTTTTAAAGAAAATATAGTGAATATTTCAATTCATAACATGTACTAGAAAGTACTAAGTGTATATCTGTGTACATACTTATAAAAGAATGGGGTACAACATTTTGATGGTGATAGGACAGGAATATTATACATAAGGAAGAATAGTCACCAATATTTAAGAATAAGGAGCATATCTAGCCTACATGTTTAAGATATGTCACACTTTGAAATAAGGGTTTAGTCTTTTTTTGTGTGTGAAAAAAATTCCAAGGATGTAGGCGCTATATATATTTTTTTAAAGGAGTGATAAAGAAAGGAGGACTTTGGAAAGAAAAACAAAAGGAAGAACATTGTGTGTCTGTGTATTTATTCACCTGGGTTGGCCAGGCAGCATGGTCTTGCAGAGCATCTGGGATCTCCTGGCTCTGCTGCCCTGTGAGGAGATGCTGGGACCTGTCCTCTCTGCCTGGCTTTGTCAGTGAGTCTTCAAAAAACAATTGTCAAAGCCTTGGGAGAGTAGAAAATGCACCCTAGTTGCATGCTCTGCTTCTGATGTGAGAAATACACCCTTGGCCAGAGGACAGGCTTCAAACTCTCTAGTCCCAACCTCTTGCTCTGTGGAGCAGCTGTCAGCTCTGATTAGCTTTTCTGCCTCTAAGATTCCTTGGTTCTCTGAAGGGTTCCAGTCTCTCAGCCCTCCTAGCTGCTGCAGTGGTTGGCTTCCTTTACTGTCTGAGGAGCTGTCACAGCTGGCTGATCAAAATGCAGCCCAATAGGCTGGCTTCTCTTCTCAGCAGCTCTGACCTTGTTCTGTCATTGCGTCTCCCGGCCCTCTGATCCTGTTGCAGTCGAACCTCCTACCCCTGCTGTCTGATCCCACTGCTTCTATAATCAGTCCGATAGACAGTTTGATTAGCTGCTCCTTCCTCTCACCCTGCTGGCCTTCCTGCTGTTTCCAGCTGTACTCAGGCCTGCTAGGAGCTCACCATCAATTCCTTCTGACCCTCCATTAGTGCTGCTGGCTGATCGACTTTGTATTTTTTTTCTCAGTAATTCTCTGATCTACTGTTGTGTCTTTCCACTAGAGCCTCTGATGAGGCACTTGACATTTTCTCTTTCAGTGTTCTCTTGATTCTCTTGCTTTTGATCAAACCCTTCTGGTGCCCTACACCCTACAACAGGCATATTTTCTTAGTCAGGTTTGTGCTACCCAGATGGCTGTCTTTGACAACTGACATCATCTCAGCTCAGCCTAATTCTTCTTGTTCATTTCCCATCTTCCCCAAATGGCAGCAAGAGACATAGGGATCTAAATCTGCCTGCTTGTATCCAATGAGTTGTTTAATAATTTTACACTCTTTGGGGGACTACCTGAGTTCTAGCAGTTCACAGTGCAAAGTTTGGACTATCTCCTTAGCCTCATCTACTCAACTTTCCTCTGAGTCTTATTTCTTAAAGTCACAGCCCCAGATTCAGAAATTCATTATTTGAATTCATTTCTTTATCTTTTTTTGAATTTAGACAAGTTACTTATCCTTTCTGGGGCTTAATTTCAGGCATTTACTAAACTAATAGTCACTTAGTAGCTACAGATGCATGGGTACTGAGTTTTTAGATTGAAGCATGCTCCTGTGAACACTGAGATATCTGAATACCAAGGGTTTGCATTCAAGAATGTAAATGGAAATATTAAATATAAAAGAAAATGAAAAGAAGAAATCCAAAGTGGCAAATGCAAAACTTAAAAAGAAATAACAAAATGTGCAGTAAGGAAAACAACTGGGGATAGAAAAGTTAATCAAGATGACAAGAAAGAACTGGAAGAAGAATCGTTGAGAAGGTGATAGTTGAGCTGTTATTTACAGGACAAAGGAAAGGCAGCCAAGACAGGGGAAATAGAAAATGCAGAGGTCTCCATCAATCTCTGTGTATCTGAAACACATAAGGAAGGCTGACATGAACCACAAAAGTGACTATGAAGTAGCATCAAAATAAGGCCAGGCCAAGCCATGTGAGATCAAGACTGAAACAACAGCATGTTGGTATTTGTTCTAATCAGAATGGACAGTTATTGGAGGTTTGGGCTAAATTAGCACTATTTTAATAGAAATTCCCATGATGATTAAAATATGTAATATCTACTTTCTGATCCAATAATCATTAATTGTAAAGGTCCATTGGGCATTCAAATGACACTGATGTCACAGGGGAACTGAATACACTATTATTACAAGTTTAAATAGACATTATTTTTAATTATAAATATTGAATGGAATTATTGTTTCCACAAGACATTAGGAATTCCTAAGTTAATAAGATTAAAATTGATTTTAATTTGATTAAAATTCAAAATTACATTAATTTTGATGAAAATTAATTAGACAATTTCATCTAAATGCAAATGGCCTCATGTGGCTATAAGCCCTGTTCTAGAGCGTCAGAGACTGACTGAGATGGGACAGTATTCAGAATGTGCTGGATCTGCGCTCTTGGTCCGTGGAGCTTCTATCTCAAGGGAGTGGTAAACCCAAGAGAACTGAAGTTTTGTTTCTCTCTTTTTTATTTAAATGATAGAAAATCTGTTTTACCTCTTTATACACTAGATTTTTTCAAGAGCTTTCCTTTGAAAAAAAAAAATAAGCTACTTCAAAATTGGAACTCATCCAATGCTAGATTAATGACAGTGTAGAGGTCAGTGTAGTATTGTTTTAATTGAATAATATAACTTGTTAAATTACAGAATGTCCACAAACCACTCCACTTACTCTTCCTTACCTATAACAGAGCAATAATAATAATAATAATAATAATAATAATAATAATAAAAGGTTACTGGTACCTTGTGTTGATTAAAAGTAACAGTTCAGCCACTTAAGAGTTATTAGTCACTCCAGTGACCTTTTATTCTGAGGTTGACTGGTATGGGGAGGCTGAAGTTCCAGCCATGTCACTGGAAACTCAGCTAACTTGATAATTTGAACATTTCAAGGATCTTATCTCCCTCAAGGTCACGCAACTATGAAAGCTATGAGCTGATATTTGAATCTGTACACATGATTTTAGAGTTAGTGATGCAATCAGCCATTCACTGAATTATCTAAAGTTGTATCATTAATATATAATCTAAATTGATCAATATCTAATCTAATAATCTAATAATATATGGAAATGTATATCAATATGGAAAAGAAAGCATTATCAAAGATTGTAATGACAACATCCTCATTAGTATCGTGGTCCAGAACATTACCTAAAATATACCCCCAAATACTCCATAGATATTGTTCTAAGTGCACCCATGTGTGCAATGACATGGAGGCCAGAAGGTGATACAAGATCCCCTGGAACTGGTGTTACAGATGGTTGTTAGACACCGTGTGAATGCCAGGAACCCATTTAAAGTCCTCAGTGAGAGGAGCAAGTGCTCTGAACCACTGAGCCATGTCTCCAGCCCCCATCTATTGATCTAAATTTTGCCTAAATCTTCTCAGATGAAGTATGTGCTTGTTAGACAGCTCTCCCTAATGTCTTACTACAAATCCCTGCTGCTTTTGTTGATGAATAAAAAGCTTCTAGCTGCATTACCTTAACAAATAAAAGCTCCATAGATCCTATCATTATTTCTATTTTATACTAAGAAGACTATTTAAAGTCACGTAGTTAGGGAATGTTTGAGCTAGGAGGTAACAATGAATTACCCTAGAAAATGGGATAAATCAAGATGGGATGAATCATTCCCAACTTTATACAGCATGTCATTTCAAATCATGTAAACACTAGCTGGATTCAAGAAGTAAATGGGTTCTCAGACCTTCTAAAATTTTCTAATAGCTTAATTCCATCTCTTGACTCGAAACTATACCATGTGGCCCTCACTACAGGGCTCAGGGTATCTGAGGCACAGGACAGAGAGCACATTTCCTTCTTTACTATAGACCTCTGTTGAATTTAACACATCACTATATATATATATATATATATATATATATATATATATATATATATCTATGCTTAGGAAGTTGTTTAAAATTTAAAATATTTTTCTAAGCACTTATCCATATATCTATAATATATAAAGAAATATTTCATGTGGATATATTTTTTACACTTTCTTTAGTGAAAACAAGTATTATGTTAAGATCAATTCAATGCTCTAACATCATTGTTTTCTTTTAGAATACTATTTATGAGGTCCCAGTCTTCGTTTACCCCCATAAGAGTTTTGCCTTCCCACTGAGTCTTTTGGCAAGGCTGATTGCCTTAATTTACAAGCAAATGTCTCTTAAGAATTGAGAACTTAAAAAGAATTCTCTTTGAACACATCTTTTACATCACGTCTCTATTCCACCTCAGCTGCCAATGGCCCTAGTGTGGCTTAAACTAACAGCTGCAAAGATAAGAGCATTCTGTTAAAAAATGAAAACCACTCATTGCCTGCTAGTAACAGCTGGGAATTATTGATGTCTGGGAATTATTGATGGCCAAAGTCTTGGCAGAAATGACTAGATGCACAATGGCTTCTGGCAAACAGGAATCTCGAGGACAAAGGTTGTTTCCTGGGGAATTCTGACATCTCCATTTAATTGTCTAGAAGTAGAGTGACACACACAAGCTATTACTGGGATTTTCAGTTTCTCCCAAGTCCTCCCAGGCAGGCTAGAAAAGGTGTGAAACTCTCTTCTTTGGTGTTTTGGATCCTCCCCCATGCTTATTGCTGCTATTGCTTAGCTACACATGTGGTCTCTCCTTTTCTACCGACTCTTTTACAAAATGAAAGGACAAAGTCGGATCATTATTTCTCAACTTCCTTGATATAAGAAATGCTCCTTGTAGGGAATTCTGCATTGCTCTATTAAAAAATGATAAGGTACATAATCAAAAAAGGAGATTTAATTCCAGATTCAGTGAGTAGTTATCTGGTGATTTTTTTTAATTTTTTTTATTAATTTTATTTATTTATGTTTGTGTATGAATGTACTGTCTGCATGCAAGTTTGTGCAACCGTGTCGTTGCAATGCCCTATTACGAGGTCAGAACATGGTGTCGGTTCCCCTGGAAGATGGAGGTTCTCCAGGAATTTGCGCAGTTTCAGACGGCTCGCCTGCCAACTCATTGGGTGCTGGGGGATCGATACCGGGTCCTCTGTAAGAGCGGTCGGCGTCTTAACCGCTAGGCCATCTCTCCAAGCCCCATTTTTAACACAGTGTTTTTATTAATATACCCAGAAAAGAAATTGGGTTTATGCTTATGTTCAAGCAGTGACCCCTTTACTTTTTTACCCCATCGAATGTTTTAAGATGATCTTATCCGTCCTAGTTTGTCTTCAATTGCGTGACAAAACACACCCACTGGGGAGGAAGGAGATAGGGATTCAGCTTACATCTCCTGGGTCACAGTGTACCTCAGAGAGCCCAAGGCAAGAACTCAGGGCAGGAACCTGGAGGCAGGAGCTGAAGCACAGGCCATGGAGGAATGCTGTTCACTGGCTTGCTCCCCTGGCTCATGCCCAGCCTGCCTTCTTATATGGTACACAACAACCTGCCCAGGGTGGCACCACTCATTGTGGGCTGGGCCCTCCCACATTGCCTGACAATCAAGACAATACTCCACAGACGTGGCCACAGGCCAATCCAATGGAGCCAATTCCCCAACTGAGGCTCCCTCAACCCAGGTGTGTCAAGTTGACACTAAAGCTATCCAGCACAATACCAAACCTCAATCAGATGCTACATATTTCTAAACTAAGTTTTGGGGGATCAACATGACTTAGTGTCTCTGTTTCAGTTCATAACCCTTGGGTAATGACAAACAGATGAACTTAAAATGTGTTAAGTTTTAAAACAGAGCTGGGTGCCATGGAAGCAGAGAAGGAAGGTCAACTTGAAGACTTCTACAAAGCTTTCTTGTACAAGTGAACCTGGACTAGTATTGCAGGTTAAAATGGTATTAGGCAGATAACTTCATCTAGAAACTTTGCAATCTACCAACCCTTGACATTGTCTTCCCCATTCACAGTTAAAGGGAGAAAAGCTCTGGAAGTACTGAATAGCATTCTGACGTTTTGTCATAATAATTTTCATCACTCTTGTCAATTTTTTTTTTGTTTTCTTTAACTCCTCCCCCTGAGTTGTGTTTTAGAGGATTCTTACTCTAAAATCTTCCCTACATATACATTTATCATCTAAACTCCATTAGTAGTTTTATTTATTTTTTAATTTTTTAAAATTATTTTCGTGTGTATGAATGTACTGTCTGCATGTATGTTGGTGTACCCGTGTTGTGCAATGCCGTGGAGGTCAGAAGAGGGCATTGGATTCCCCTGGAACTGGATTAAAGATGGTTCTTAGCCACCATGTGGGTGCTGGGAATCGAACCCAGGTCCTCTGCAAGAGCAGACAGTGCTCTTAAGTGCTGATCCATCTCTCCAGCCCCCCATTAGTGGTTTTAAAAAGGTTCTTTGAAAGCCTGAAACTTTTCAGAGGGACAAGGTAAATCATGGACACTGGAACTATTTCTGTGATCATATCAACAACTTCTTACTTGGACAGCTGGGGCTCAGCCTAGGTCACCACTCTGGGCAGAGCTGATTTTCCTACTTGTGGTGGGGTCCACTTGTGCCTAATGAATTTTATTCTTGCTCTGGATTATTCATGTTGCACTAAGATTGTGTCATCAAGCTATCATTGATATGATAAGAAAAAAATCATTTTCTTTATGGAGGGAGCACACTGAAAACTCTCCTTTCCATCAATGAAGGCTTTGTGTGATAACTATTGTTTGAGGTTGTGAGCAGGTCACAAAAAGGACTCAACTGAGCAAAGACATGGAAGAAGTATTTTCTGCATATTGAAGTGTCCTTTAATTTATAAATCAAAATTTTAACAAGTATTTGTTGATTATCTATGTGCAGATTATCATCTGGTCTAAGTGGTGGTAAGAAAACTTTGAACAAGGGAGACAGTTTGCTATTCTCATAGGAACTATACTTTACCTATTAAAGGTAGCATTCATCAATAAAATACCTTCAGAAGATTTCCATAATGGATTAGACAAAGTTTTTTTCTTAACATATCTAAGTAGAGTTAGGATTACTTTAAAAATCTGAATTTGGGGCTGGAGAGATGGCCTAGTGGTTAAGAGCTCCGACTGCTCTTGCAGAGGACCCGGGTTTGATCCCCAGCACCCACATGTTGGCTGAGAACCGGCTTCAACTCCAGTTCCAGGGGAATCTGACACCCTCTTCTGACCTCCATGACATTGCACGACATGGGTGCACAAACCTACATGCAGACAGTACATTCATACACATAAAAAAAAATAAATTAATTAAAAAATAAAAATCTGAATTTGCTCTTCTTCCTTTCATAGAGAAATTATGCATCTTTAGTCAGGTTTTACTCTGCATTCTAGTTCAGAAGCTAAAGTTATGGACAAGGCAAGGCAATGACTCAAGATACAAGAACACTGCCCACAGGCTCACTGAAGTCACTGTAATGAGCTCCCTTGCACTACAGCTGAGCACCCTGTAAAAGCATCCCACAGTGGGTTTTATACTAGGTAAAAGCATGACACACTGGGCTAAAAATGTTGAAGGACACTAGCTCTAGGACAAACTGGAATAGACCCTAGACAGGTCCAGCTGCTTCTTCCCTGTTTCAGGATGTTACATTCCCAGTGCATTTTACAGTTATTTTTTGAGAATTAGAAGTAAGAAATGAGAAAAATCAAAGCACTCCAACATCGCCCAGAGAATATATCCTATAGTTGGCTTCCTGAAACAGACATCCTGCATAGCAAATTTAGCCATTTCTGTGTAACCATAAACTTCCGCAAATTTGGAGGCAGAGATTTGTCTCATCATGCCATGGACAACTTGATTGACACAATCTCAGTTTAATGGGATTGAGTTAGAAGCAGAATACATTTTATTAGGTCTAAGAGGGGCATTACCACAAATGTGAGGATCATGTCTGTCCAGTGAGGTGGTCTAGCCTAGGATGCCAGCAATGCAAGTAATAAATTTTTGAAGCAATCACAGATGGGACGCCATTATCTATATGAGAGCTCTAGGGCACCTAGTGTTTCATCAGGATTGAGAGTTCCAAAGACAGTGGTAGCTCTGGCATGCTGATTGGTGTCTGAGTCCTGCAAGAGCAATGGAGCCGTAAGGTGCAGACTTTCTGAAGAACATTGGCTAAGGGAACCCAAGAGCACTCAGGTGGTACCCATACTGTCTCCAGTGCCCAGAGAAGCCTCTCGGTTATTGAGCCTTCTTTTAATGAGTAAGAGTCGTAATTTTTACAGTTCATGTCCTCAAGTTCTATTATGCCAGGCAAACTGAATTGCCACATTCTGACAGGGTGGTTTATGACATTTTTGTCTATAGTAAGAACTGAATTAGCAAATATCTGGCTTTCCACTTTGTGTGCAGTACTGCTTTTATTGAAAAACCCAATGAGGCTTGGGTAGTTTGAGAGAGAGGCAGGAATAGATGCTCTCCATTGCTATACCTCAATTATTAGCCATGAGGGGACATACTTATATGATATAGTAATATTTTATGCCCCAAGCAGCCACATATCAGTGTCTCTATTGCACTCTTATGGAATCTGCAAGTAACTCCATTCATAAATAGGGATGCTCCACAAGGTATCACTTACATCTCAAAACTTCCTAATATCCTCAATTGAATTTTTCTCCTTCATCTTCATTGCAGCGAAGGATCCCTGATCTTTGAACATCTGGGGATTAGTGCTCATTCTACCCATGCATCCAGAGACATTTGCATCTTCAGGGTCGCATTATCAAACACACACACTAACTAAGCATGTGGAACTTGTCTCTCTGCATCTCCTTCAGAACATGAGCCTCCTTTTCTGGAAAGATCCACCACTGTGGTATTGGTTGTTCCACGATTTTTCAAGGGCCATCTGAAGACCACTCTCTTGTTCCTTCTGGTGCCTCAGGGTCCTTTGGAATATTCACTTTTTCTGGGCTCTGGGAATAGAAATAATATCAGTATTCAGGAATCAGGGGCTTTTGTGCTATCTTCTCAGTTTTAGATCATTTTCTTTTTGTTTCAATTCATTAAATTAATTAATTTGTATCTTCTGGGATTCACTATGTTTCATTTGTTATGCTTCGTGTCCAACAGCTCCTTCAACTCATGTCTAATCTTTGCATCCTCAAGCTTATCTTTTAGCCTTGAGTCAGGAAGTGGTTCCTTTTGTTGTGTTCCCATACAGTCCCAGTCCCAGCAGGGTGAACCCTGGCTGTCTGCTGCTCAGTTTTGTGACAATGGTACAAACTTGCCTTGATCAGAAAAGGCACAGTGGTGTATAGGATGTTACTTGTACCTGTTTCATTTGTGATGAAGCAATCTCAGAAAACAGCCAGGCTCATGTTGTATACTGAAATGACCCATTGGGCTTCAACATAGGCCCTGTAGTTGAGACTTGAGTGTGGGAACCTAGCCTGTGCCACATCCATCTCTCAGGATGCTGCACCTTCTACAGTCATCCTTAGGCACTGCAATTGAGAAAAAGAGGCAAACCCAGCCAGTCCAAGTTCAACAAGAGAACTGTCCTGCACAGTCCTTCAGCATTAGCATGTGGCTGCTGCCAGAGCTGATTACCTAGCTTGCCTTTGTGTGTGTCCTAACTGATTGAGATCAGGTACTTTTGCCATTTCAGTTGTATCTAAGGATATGGGCTCCTGTTATTCAGAACTTAAATGGCCTCTCATTGGTTTTCTTGTACTACTCATATCGACTTCTCCCTGGAAAGCCTAGGTACTCAATTGAAAGCATTTATTTTTGACTGAGAAAGATAATCTAGATAACAACTGTGGGTATAAGATCTTAGAAATATGTTCATGTCTAAGGGAAGATGCCTTTATTCTCTCATCATCTGTAGCTAAGAAAATAAACATTCTGCAGGTTTCCTTCCCTGATAAATAACTAAACTGTTTCCATCTTCAGCAGATTAAAAAAAAATCTGTTCATAAAGGAATTACACATATGAATATAAAATGTATTTAGATGATTTTGGGGATGTAATTTCATATTTTAGAATCTTGAACTTTATATTGCACCATTATGATTATATTTTAGATACATGTTATTTAATGTATTATACACATCTATATCAACAATATGGCATGAGCATGTTAGGGATCATCAATATTAATTACCTTGTAAAGTATAGAGCTCCAACTTTCATCATATGCAGTTACCATGCAATATGAAACATCTTCCTTTTAGTCCAGTATAGGCTTCAGAATGTATATAAGAATAGAATAAGAGAACGATCAGTAGTTAAGCCCACTGGCTGCTTTTTCAGAGGATCTAGAATCTAATCTAGATCTGAATCCTAGAACTCAAATGATGGATAGCAACTATCTGTATTTCCAGTTCCACGGGATCCTTTTCTGACTTCCACATGCATTGCATGACATGGGTGCCCTTACATATATGCAGGCATGTAAAATTAAAATAATAAATGAATTACTTTAAAAATGGGAGAACCAGGCCACACCTTTGAGTAACTAAGTGTTTATTTTTTAAGTTCCAGGAAATGATGTTTAACAAAAAGAGGTCATCTTATATGTGTGTATGTTTAAAACAGAATAATGAAATGCATAATTTTATTTCTAGACTAGTGATATATCATTTTATGATGATATTTTTATTAACAGAGATCTTTAACAGAGTTTTTAAAGCTTGATTACAATAATAATATATAATTTATTGTGGAATAATACACAGATAATTTTCTTGCTGATATTTGAAAGAAAAGAGGGATAGTTGTTGAAAACAAAGGACTTCCATGGGATTAAGTAGAAAATCCATACAGTAATTCTTCTTTTAGGGTGTTTACTTCTGTATACCTGTTCACATTCTTTCTATATTAATTTGGAAAATGTCACAAATTAAATTAATGTTTTATCTGCAGTAATGCAGTCTTTGTGAGTTTTGATGCAAAATGAAGGAAAATTATCAAGGAACGAGCAGTTGTTACTAAGAATTTAGGCAACTGAAGATTGTGGGTTTGAAATATGAAAGATGTGTCCTGTTGAGTTTATTTTCATTGATGCCTAAAATACTGAATAATTTTTTATATTTGACTTGTTTTTAATTCGGCAACAATAATGGCAAATGAAAAATGCTTATAAGTAACTGATTAAGCAGTGACAGCAGTTGCCAAACCCAATGACTGTCAAATGTGATTCTGTTCTGCTCCATCAAGGGCCTATCATGGAAAACACAAAGTGTTTATTTTGAGAGAAGACAATTTGAGTCAGAATTTGATGTAGGATCTGTTGAGTTTAACAAGTAAGAAAGTTGGACACTTGAATCCTATTGATGTCATTTTCTTGGAGAATATTTATGATCTTCTTTTTGCTTTGTTTAGTCAGATTTAGCTAGTGTTGCTTATTTTTAAGCACTGATCCCATGTTTAGTAAGTGAGCTAATGAGTATATATTGAAATTAAGTTCCTGTTTTCTGAGATCATATCAAGAGGATATGAGGTCAAAAGAAAAGGGAGGGGTGTTCCTTGTGCAAATGATAAATGGCCAAGTTGTCCCTGAGATAGCAGGGCAGCCAAAAAGAAAAGGCAGCTTGCCTTTTGTATTTTTTTTTTTTTTTTTTTTTTTTCAAGAACAGGGCCACCCTGTAGTTCAATTGTTTATTAACTTACTCTGTAGACCAGGCTGGCCTTGAACTCATAAAGATCCGCCTGCCTCTGCCTCCCAAGTGCTAGGATTAAAGGCATGTGCCACCACGCCTGACTTGCCTTTTGTATTCTTAAGTTCCTATGTTAAATGACAAATGGAACATGCTCTTCAGTTTCACCGGTGGATTTACATGCTTTATGGAACTAGAAGTCAACAGAACTCTACTCTGATCTTTCAGCCAGACTAAAGTAATGTTTGTTTCTTCATCCTAGATTATATTCAACAAACACATATATAATAATGCTAATATCATACTGGTTGTTAAATAGCTTTGTGTCATACAGGGTCAGACTTTATACATTTAGTTCCTCAGAAATATTTACCCTTACTGTTACCTGATGGTGGGAAACATAAAAAACTGTAGGCATCAAAAGTTCATCAAGCTGGAGAGATGGTTTAGTGATTAAAAGTGGTGCAATTACTGCTCTATCAGAAGACCAGATTTCAAATCACAGCACCCATACCCAGTGACACAAATGTATATAACCCTAGCTCCAAGGATCTGATGCCCCTTCTGGCATACATGGGTACCCACACACGTGTATGCATGCACAAACACACACATACACACGTTCACATAGACACACACACAAACATACATACATACATATTCACACACATACATGTAAAAAGTAAAATGAAAGGTTTAAACTAAAGGGATGGGTCATGTTTCAGACAGAATAACAAAACTGTCCAGCTTAATTTGAGAGAGTTAAATACGATTATTTCCGTGGAGGAATCATGCATAGATCTACAATATAGCATCGAAATGTACTTTTTTAAACAAAATAACAATAAAGTATAGGTTAGATACAACTTTAGATGGGAACCTTTGCAACTTCATTATTCTTTGGATTTTAATGTTTGTCCTCTTATTCATCTCAACTCATGCTCTAAAGCATATGCATCTTTCTTTTTGTTTATAAATAAATGCCCATTAAATGTTGATATCGTTAGCCGCTCTGGGATTTAAATATTCCAGAGATTTATGCTACTTTTATGCTACCATTTTTTTCTTTCCACTAAACATGCAAGATGTATTTGTCCTCCTCTTATTACATACAGGTAGTACAGCCAATGATAGGTTTATAATGGTTAAAACAGGGATACCGAACTTCATAGATGTGATCAAAATACAATATGCCAAGGTCTACAAAACTTCCTTGACCTTATAAGATCCAGTGACATGAAGAACAATGCATAATTCTGTTTTGCTTTCCTGATTTTCAGTGCTTCCTGGACTCACCTCCAAAATAAATCATTTCTCCCTTACTTAATCTCAGAGTCTGCAAATGCTCACAGACAAAACTACTACATAGAACTCAGATCCTCTTTAGGTATCAAATGTTCCCAAATGTCCATATGTTAAAGCATATAAATATCATTGAAAATTACCCTAGGTGAGCCTCTTGGGAGTTGTAAAGCTTTAGGAGGAGAGGCCTATTTTAAGTCTTTAGGTCATTGGGGTGTGCCATTGAATGGGATTTTGGAGCTCTGACTGCTTGGTCTCTGTCTTTTATTTCTGGGCAAAGAGGGGAGCCATTTCCTCCACCACATCCTTCATCTTAGTCTGCCTCCTACCATAAACTCAAGGAATGGGTCTATTCAATATAGGACTGGGACATCTAAAACCATGAGTTAAAATAAATCTTTACTCTTTATAAAATAATTATC
Source organism: Rhizomys pruinosus (assembly GCA_009823505.1). Taxonomy (NCBI): domain Eukaryota; kingdom Metazoa; phylum Chordata; class Mammalia; order Rodentia; family Spalacidae; genus Rhizomys; species Rhizomys pruinosus. Next base: position 21,963 of record VZQC01009685.1, on the reverse strand, counting down.
TCAGGTATTTACTTAGAGTTACAGAAAACCCACTAGGCTTTAAAATATATTTAAATAGAATATTTTTTATTGAAGTTTTTGCATTTCATACATTTTTTTTTTGGTGTTTTCAAGACAGGGTCTCCCTGTAGCCCCAGCTGTCCTGGAACTCTGTAGACCAGGCTGGCCTTGAACTCACAAAGATCTGCCTGCCTCTGCCTCCCAAGCGTTAGGATTAAAGGCATCCGCCACCATGCCCGGCCACATTTCTTAATCAAATCTTGACCCAGTCCCCCTTCCTTATATCCCACAAGAACACTTGTCCTGATTATGTGCTTCCTATATAAATATTACAAAGCAAAGTCGAGGATACTACATTGTGTTTCTCCCAGATGCTCATGCATCCATAGCAAGTGCATAAAATATAATGAAACTTTAGCTTCTCACACTCCTAACTTCTGTTGTCAGACACTGTAGCATGGAGGCTCTCAGAGGATTCAGCTTCCAGAAGTGTAAGCAGGTTCAATAAACTATATAAACTTCAGAGCCCTCAAAACCTGGATGTGCTTTAATACTCCAAGCTGGGTGCAGCAGATTTGGAAAGTCAATCGAGTCCCCAAAATTAAGTATTATTAAAGCATTCTTGCTCAATTCAATAAAAGAGAGCCTACAAAAAGAGAACAAGGGAGTGGTCACTTCCCAGCCTTTACCTCAGGTGCTTCTATACTGATCACAAAATTCTGAACCTATGCCTTGGCAAGTAAAAAAGGGAAATACCTGGAGAGATAACATGGCAGAAGTGCAGCTGTAGGAGTTGGGGGAAAGGTGAGAGTGAGGGATCTTGATGTGGAGAAGTCCAGTGGAGACAGGATGTGGAGGATTTAAACATGACTTTGGTTAGAAGATGTCTCATTACTTGTTCGCCCTGACCACAGAGAAAGATGTGGATACAGCAGAAACCAAGAAAGTCAGCCAGATATTCAGCCATGAAAAAGAAAACACTCAAGCCATCTGTCTCCTGAAATAAAAACAATATTAATGTTCTTCTAGCAAGAAAATCAAGACAGCAAGTAACTTCCATCATTTGGCTCTACAGAAGCCGCAATGATCTTTCTTCTTTTTTTTTTTTCAGCTCACAGATTTTTTTTTTTTTTTGTCCTTTTGAGACAGGGTCTCCCTGCAGCCCTAGCTGTCCTGTAACTCTCTATGTAGACCAGGCTGGCCTTGAACTCACAGAGATCCGCCTGCCTCTGCCTCCAGAGCACTGGGCTTAAAGGCCTGTGCCACCATGCTGGCCAAAATGGTCTTTCTTAAACATAAGTATACTCATTTGGACAGATGATGGAGAAAGGAAAATAACCGGGGACAGCAAAATTGAGACGATATCCCTTCCTGTGACCTAGGAAATGTGGTTTCCTGTGAACCTGAAATTCTTGTTTTCCTCCATAAACCAGAGGTTGGGTTGGGGTCTCCTGTCATGACTGTGGATCCGTAGTTCCATCCCATGAACCTGGAGCTGTGGTCCCCTCTTGTGAGCTGGAGGTATGGATATGTCCTGTGAGCCTGGAAATGAACTCTTTTCCTGTCAGTCTGGAGCTGTGGTACCTTCCCATAAGCCAGAGTTGTAGTCCTCTGCTGGCTGCTAGAACTGTGGTCTCCCATTCAGGGTCAGTACTGATGACCACAGCTCCAACTCAAGGAATTGGGTCACAGCTCCAGGTTCACAGGAGGAAAACATAGCTCCAGGTTCAAAGGAGGTGACCACAATTCCAGGTTCCCATGAGGGGACCACAGCTCCAAGCTCATAGTATTCATTTAATTTCCCTTTCCTGCCTTATTACTATAGTAATTGTTTTATGCACTATATTGAAGAGGAGTGGTGATAGGGGGCAATGTTGCCAGGTTCCTGCCTTTAAGGGGAATGCTTCTAACTTCTCTCCATTTAGGATGGAAGTTCGCTGTGGGTCTGTTCTATATGGCTTTGATTATTTTGAGGAATGTTACCTCTAATCCAATTCCCTCTAGAACTTTAAACATGAAAGGATGATGGATTTTGTTAAAGGCTTTTGCTGAGTCAATTGAGATGATTGTGTGGTTTTTGTCTTTCAGTTTATTTATGTGTTTTATGACACTCATTGATTTTCGTATGTTGAACCATCCCTGCATCTGTGGTATGAATTCAACTTGGTCATGATGGCTAATTGTTTTTATTTGCTTCTGTATGCGATTTGCAAGTATTTTGTTGAGTATTTTTGTATCCATGTTTATTAATGGGATAGGTCTATAGTTTTCTTTTTTGGTTTTATCTTTGCCTGGTTTTGGCATTAGGGTAATGCTGGTTTCATAGAAGGAATTTGGGAGATTTCCCTCTGTATCCTTCTGAACAGTTTGCATATTAATGGTTGTAAGTCTTTTTGAAATGTTTTATAGGATTCTGCCATGACATTATCTGGGCCTGGGCTTTTTTGGTTGGGAGGTTTTTTGTTATTACATTTTCAATTTTCTCAACTATTTTGGGTCTATTTAAGTTGGCAATCTCTTCTTGGTTAAGCTTTGGTGAATTCCAGGATTTCAGATATTCATCCATTTCACTTTGATTTTCAAATTTAGTAGAGTATAGGTTTTTGAAGTATCCCCATATGCTTGTCTGGATCTTTTTGCTGTCTCTTGTGATGTTTCCCTTTTCATCACAAATTCTATTGATTTGGAGTTGCTCTTTTTTTTTTCCTTTTGGTTAACTGGGCTTGAGGTCTGTATATCTTGTTCATCCTTTCGAAGAACCAACTTTTGGATTTATTGATTCTTTGTATTGTTCTCTTTGTTTCTGTTTCACTGATTTCTGTAAGAATGAAACTTTGTCTGGCTTGAGTCAGGACCTTCAAAACCTATCCCAGAACTTTTGCAAGTTATCTCATATCTCCATGGGCCTTCAAGTTGCTTCTGTGAGTTATCTGTAGCTCTGTGAGGGCGAGATATTGCAGTGTTTCCTGCCTCACCTATCTCTGCAAAGTTCCAGACCCTGATAGCCTCATCCTTCCAGATGTTGAGCAAAATGTCACACCCCCAGTTTACTGTTTACACAAACAGGAGCTCTGCTGCCCCCAGTAGGAGCCAAGGTGTCTTGCCCTTCCCTTCCACCTGACCCTCCACTTCTTTGGCCAGAGCACAGTAGCTTTTTGTCTATAAACACATTGCTGGCATTATTAAAACTGATTCTTTCTCCTAGACCTACCTTGAGTCCATTTCTTTTGTTCCTCTCTGGGTGACTTTTCATGGTCCCCCCCCCCTCTTGCCAGAGCTCAGTCTAGGGACTGGTGGCCTGCTGGCAGGAGACAGCCCTGAAGCTTACAGCCTTGTAAAGCTGCTAGCCTGGTTCTAGGAGGGAAGAACATCCTGTGGATTGTGGCCACGTATGATTAAAGGACCAACAGAGGATATTTAACAAACAGATTTCTGCTCTGATTTTTTATTATTTCTTCCTGTCTGTTGCTTTTGGGGCTCATTTGTTGTTGTTTCTCAGGTGTTTTCAGCTGCAGTGTTAGATTGTTTGTGCTCTTTCTGTTTTCTTTGTTGTTGTTGTTGTTGTTGTTGTGGTTTATTTTTAATGTATATAGGCACCCAGGGCTATAAACTTCCCTCTTAGGACTGCTTTTAAAGTATCCCATAGGTTTTCTTGCATTGTGTTGCCATTTTTGTTTAGTTCCAGGAATGCTTTTCTTTCTTTCTTTCTTTCTTTCTTTCTTTCTTTCTTTCTTTCTTTCTTTCTTTCTTTCTTTCTTTCTTTCTTAAGCTTTTTGTCTTTCTTTCTTTCTTTCTTCTTTCTTTCTTTCTTTCTTTCTTTTTTCTTTTCTTTCTCTTTCTTTCATTCCTGGACCCATTATTTATTCGGAGTTGTTGTTTAGTCTTCATGTGTTCTTGTAGGAAGTCGGGCTTATCCTAGTGTTGGTCTTGAGCTTTCTTGCACTGTGGCCTGATAGAAAGCATGAATACTTTCTTCCTTCCTTTCATATTTTTGAGATTTCTTCTGTGTCCTAGTATGTGTCCTGTTTGTAGCCTGTTCCATTGCGGTGCTGCGTAGCCAGCCCTTCTCTCGTGTTTGCGTGGCCATCCCGTTCGATGTCTCTGAGTCCATTTGGGTCCTGTATTGTTTCCGTCTCCCCAGCTATCTTGTTTCTTCTTTGTCTAGTTGATCTATCCAACGCGCTCAGTGGGTATTGCCGTCCCCCACTTCGGTGCTGGGATTATCTGTGCCGTACTGCCTGCAGGATTGCCTTTCTGAAGTTCCGTCCGCCACTGGAGTTTGTGTCCGTACCTATTTATGCTCTCTGGGCCCCACTTTCCCCTGCTTCCTTGTTTTTTGTGATATTTGGTGTGTTGAGCGCCGTCTCCTCCCGTGTCTCTCACCGGTCGCACTTTCCGCTCCTGTCCCCCGTCGTGCCCTCGTCTCTTGTCGTATTCTTTCTATGTACAAAGAAACCTAACACGAATCTAGTCGATTTGCCTGGGCTCGGCGCCCATTTGACTGCACAAGATGCTCCACCCTAGCCCTCTGCCACTCGCCACGTGGCTAGAATGCCAGGCGTGCACTTCTACGTTTCTTGTCGCCGTCGAGCCTATATTGTCTTTTTAGTAATGGCAATCGCAGGGAGGCTTGTAATGCGCACTGTAATTTTTCTCCTGTCTTTTCTTGCATGTTTTTATGTTTTTCTTTTTTTCTTCGTTCATCCCTAAACTGCCTAGTCAATTTCTAGATCCGTGTCGGTATGTTCCCTTCTGTAAAGGGTCACCCCAATTGCAGAAGAGAATGGGGTCGTGAAGACAGGGACGGGAGTAAAACGGCGAGGGGGGTACCACCAGTGCCACGCGAGAAAACAGGAAAACACGGCAAGCCAGGACCAGAGCGGCTGGGCTAGGACGATAACGTGGGCAAGAGGGAGAACCGCCAGAGGAAGCTCGCGCGGGGCATAGCAGCAATTCCGGGGGGGTGGGGGGTGAAATGAGAGATTGCAAGCGGGGAGGTTAGAAAGTAGGGCAAAGTTAGCTAGAAAGACAAATAAGATATGGTACTGGTCTTGCAGTGTTTTTAAACTGTTTCTCGAGTGGCCTGGGGTTTCTGTTGTGTCCCCCCTTTCGAAGACAAGGACGAGCTGGTGTTTGACAGATCTTAGATGGCAACGCCTGCTGACTGGTCCTTTTCTCCCTTTTCTTCCCCCCCCTTGGTATTATTTGTTTCACACCCATTTGACGCGTGGGACTACTCTTTTTTCCAATCATTTTTTAAATCTCTAAGTGTCTGCCCTTTTGCTCCCTTGAGGTTTTCGAGCATGGGTTTCCTCTTGGACAAGCCATATAGATGGATTTTCCACATTTGCTTAATCCATTCTTCCCGTCTATGTCTTTTGATTTTTGGTGGGAGTTTTTTTGTTTCCCCTATGGCCCCACGTACCTATCTACCTGCGCTCTCACTCGCTGCCAAAAGACCCCTGTGTTTGACTTCCTCCTCACTTTCCCTTATTTCCTATTTGCCATTCTTGATTTATTGCCCTTTGTATTTTCCACAGTTTTTTATATGTTTATTAATTTCTCTGTATTCTATTCTCTTGGGGATAGGTTGCTCCTTTCCTTACCTCTGTCACTTCCCTGAATTGCTTCAAAATCCATTTCTGAAGTTCATTTATTGAACATATATTCTTTCATCTTGTTTATGTCATGAAATTTTTCTTTCTCCTTAAATATAATTGACATTTTTTGCTAGGTATAGTAACATGGGTTGGCACCTACAGGTCATTTAGTACTGGGTATACATTAGTCCATGTTCTTTTGGCTTTCATAGGTTGCACTGATAAGTCAGCTGTAATTCTGATTAAGGTTTTCCTTAATTATGTAACTTGCTGTTTTTCTCTTGTGGCTTCAGTATTCTTGTTTTTTTTTGGGTGTCTATTGTTTTAACTATGATATGATTGTGGGAAATTTCTTTTATTTTTCTATTTGGAGTTCTATGTGCTTTTTGTATTTGTACTGGGTTGTCTTTTTTTAGTTTAGGAAAAATCTTCTATTAACCTGTTGAAGATCTGATCAATACCACTGCCATGGGATTCTTCTCCTTCCTCTATCCCCATGATGGAGAGGTATGATTTTTTTTAATAGTGTGCCAAATTTCATGATTGTTCCACTTTTGTGGGGTTTTTTTTTTTTTTTTCATAATATTTCTTTGAGCTTTCTAGTTTTTCCTTGCTATCTTCAGTATTTTTTTTTTTATATTCTGTTTTCTACTTTGTCCAATCTACTTTTGAGGTTTTCTCCCATCCGTCCTGTTGATTGGATCAGTGTTCGATTTCCTTTTTGCTTTTTATTTAGAGTTTTCCTTATTATATTTTACGATTCACACTATAAGAGCACAGTGGTTTTCAGATTCACATTGACATTGCTCGTTTTGCCATACAATTATGTATTGGTGTTGCATCCACAGATGAGGGCTAACATTCATCGTTGTTTTTCTGGGACTGTGTTATCTTCTAGCTCAGCTGTGATAGTTTCTAGCTCCAGACATTTACCTGCCAAGCCATGATGTCATCTTTCTTTACTGCTCTGTATAGAAACTCATTGTGTAGGTGTACCACATTTTTCTATTCCACTCATCAGTTGAGGGGCATTGGGTCGGTTCCAGCTCCTGATATGTTGTGAAGAGAGCTGCCATCAACATGGCTGTGCATGTATCATCTGCAGTAAGATGAGTCTTGTGGGGGGGTACATGCCCAGGCGAGCGTGGTATGGCCTGGTCAGGTGGCAAGTTCATTCCATATCTTCCAGGGCAGGGTCTAACTGCTTTCCATAGTTGGTTTACTTGGAGTTTGCGTTCCCACCCGCAGTGGATGATTGTTCATCTTTCCCCACAACCTCTCCAAGCACTTGGTATCATTTGTTTCTTTTTTTGTTTTCATCCGTGATGATTCTCCTTTAGTATTTCCACTTCTTGAGGCTTGTCATTCTCTTCTTATAGTTTTGTTTTGCTGGTCTGTTTCCCTTTCATTTCAGCATGAGCTCTTTTATTGCTCTATTTCTTTCTGGAGTTTGTCCTTTCTTTCCTCTTAGTTCTTTCCAGAGGCTCCTCATTCTCTCCCTTTAGTTCTCTGATTTGTTCTTTTTATTCTTTGTTCTAAGATCTGTGTCCTGGGTTCCTTCCATTGAGATCTTCTACAGACTGGTAGTATTTGGTGGAGAATTGTTGTGTGCTTTTTTCATGTTGCTTTTCTTTGTGTTTTGGGCATGTGGGTTTGTTTTTTTATTTGTAGTCTTGTATGAATCTCAAATGTTTCTTCATTTGTAGGAAGCTTACTTTGATTGTTTCCTACAGATACGGTTGTTGTCTTCTAGTTGGTTTATGGAGGGATGGTTTGTGTCTAGGCTTCAGGTTTCCAATTTTGGTTATATATTGGGAGGTTAAGCTAACTCTTCCCTTCTTGGTCTGGAGATTCTCCATAAATATGGATATGTAACAATCAGGTTGGTTCCCTACTGACCTTGCACCTACTTTGTATTGGGGTGTTGCTACAGCTGTTCTCAATGGGATACCCTCACTATAGCTCAAGAGGTTGGGGGGACCAGGTTGCAGGTGCCCTCTGGACATGGTGGGTGTTCAGCTGGCTGGGTGACTCAGCACAGCTTGCTTGCTGCTGTGCATACTGGGCCAGGTGTGGCTGGCTGGCATGCAACAGGCTGTGCCCAGTGGAGTGATGAGACCCCTGGAGTTGTGCTCAGCTATCCAGGTGCCACACTGCTGCCTCCTTTTTCAGGACCTGGTGGGTATCTGTCCATCTGGGTAGGATTGTGGCTTTTTTTTTTTTTTTTTTTTTTGGTCTTGTCTTGAGCCAGGGCCTTCCCTGTAGCTCTGGCTGTCCTGAACTCATTTGTCGACCAGGCTGGCCTCAAACTCACAGAAGTTCCTTGTGCCTTTGCCTCAAAAGTGCTGGGATTACATGCCTTCGCCACCACGCCGGGCATTTATTTCTTTCTGTATATGTATTCAATGTACTGTCTGCATGCAAGCTTTTTTGCCCCATGTCGTGCAATGCCACGGAGGTCAGACGAGGGTTTCGGAATTTCCCGTCAAACTGGAGTTCTCCTGGAGTTGGGAGTTTCAGACGCGTTTCTTAGCCGCCTGTGGGTTGCTGGGGCTCGAACCCGGGTCTCTGTACGAGTGGTCGGCGCTCTACCTACCTAGGCATTCTCCAGTCCCATTGTGGCTTTAGCATCAAAAAGCGTGGCAATAGTTACTGGCTGGCTTGAATTTCTCTCTGGATTGACAAGAATATTGGAGGAAACAACTATTCACTTTTTCTCAAGGAATGTTGTCTCAAGTCTTTTCTTTCTCATGGTCAAGGATCTGGTTGGGTTTTATGGCATCTGGTGTCTTCATATCTTTCTCTACAGCCAGAGGGAACAAGCAGCGAGGCATCTTACTGTAGTCACATTTATGTCCTCCCATTTGGAGACTGGCTGTGTATCCCAGAACTGAAAGCTTTGTTGGCTAGGCTCCTCAATGGCTTTGACTATTCCCTCACCCACCAAGAACAGCCAATGGTCTTCTGCATTTTCATCTTTACAGGCTCATCCTAGGTTGAAACTGTGTCCTTGTCTTTCTCTTTCTCATCTCTTTGTTTCTTTTTCTTCTGTTTGCCTCCAGTATTGTTGACTAGTTTTCAAGTCACTAGAGGTCCCAGTGTCATCAATGCTGTGTCATTCTCATTAGTGATTTTTTTTTAAAGCCTTCTTTTCTTTCAAGATGCTTTGGTAAAAATCCCAGTGAATGGCAGCCTTTTAAATAAATAAATGCCTGGAATTTGGGGACCCTTCATGTTTGCCAATATGATGCAGGTGGAAACAGGGTCTCCCTTAAAGTTTCTTGTCTCATTCATAAAAGAATTTAAAAATGAGCTCAATAAGAAACTCTAGGACAATTTTATGTTAATTTAAGAAAAAATTAAGTTTCATATATCTTCCTCTCTAGCTTCATTTTGGTAAAACAGCCCTTTAACTATGACAGCTTCTTAATAAATATAGTCCGCGGGGGGCTGGGAGATGGCTCAGTGGTTAAGATGCACCTGGATGCTCTTGCAGAAAAGACCCAGGATCGATTCCCAGTACCCCCACCTGGATGCTAAGATACCTTCTTTTTTTAACACAGTTACCGGGAGGGACAACCACCGCCTCCCTCTTCTGACCTCGTCGTGCATGCCAACGACATGGGTGCACGGATCTACATGCCAACAGTACACTCATACGCATTTAAAAAATAATTAAAACAATTTTTTTAAAGGGGCTGGAGAGATTGGCCTCCATAGCCGTTAAGCGCACCGACCGCTCTTAAGAGGGGCCCAGGTTAATCCCCAGCACCCACATGCAGCGAGAACCCTCTGAACTCCAATTCCAGGGAAAGGAGGAACTCCAGCTCCCGGGGAATCCGGACACCCTCTTCTGAACTCCAAAGACATTGCATGACAAGGTCACACTTACATGCAGGCAAAAAAAAAAAAAAAAAAAAAAAAAAACTAAAATAAAAAAAATATAGTCAGCAATAGGGCTACATTCCACATCTACTGTTTCAGGAGTCTTAAACACTTGTTTTGGTATGTGTGCATACACATGAGTGTGGGTAGATGGGTAATATTTGATACATATTTTTTGATAAAATTAACCAAGGAAGAAATTTTATACCAATTCATATAACTGGTATCTGTAGAACAAGGGTTTGAAGATACTTGTCAGACTCCAAATCTTCTTTTGACTCTTTGTACTTACAACATACACCTCATGAATGACTGCCAGAGATGCTAATATATATGGATGGCATTTTCTAAGTAGAAAAATATCCTCCAAGGAGTATGGGCCAAGAGTGCAAGAGTGCAGTTAAAGTCCAAACTAGAGGGGACAAAGAGTCCTGACTATGGAGAAGCTTTTGGAACAGGAGAAACTGAACAAATAAAAAGAGATGTCAACTCAGAAGAAAGAACATTGATTATACGGTACAGGTTGATGGATTGGAACTATTTGGCCCCCTAGAACAAGGCTGACTCATTGAAATCAGAACGAAAATGAGAGAACCAATTAACTGAATGAAACAGTCCTTGAGGTGAAAAAAAAAGGGGAGGGGACGGGCAGGCAGGTGGCGGGCGAGCGAGGGAGGAGGAGGCACTGGGGAGGCAGAGGCAGGCGGAGCTTTGTGTGTTCAAGGCCAGTCTGTTAGTTCTAGGCCAGTTGGGGCGACAGGAGAACCCTGTCTCGACAAGACCCAAAAAAAAAAGTTTATGAGTAAAGTATTAATCAAACCGACACCAGTACTCCCTCCGGCTATAAAGAGGAATCACAAGAGGATATGTTTGTGCCTATAATACTATATCAGCTTAATGTTTTTCTTTCATTTGTATCTTCATTTATAAATAATATGTTCACATATTTGTTAAATAATAAGTATTTTGGTACACATAGTGAAAGTTGATTTATAAATATCACAATAGAGAAAGTTGTGTGCATTATATATTGCAGACAACGAAGGATTTATTTATCTAGCTATATATACATCAAGTCATTGATACCCTCTACCTGCATATTTAATATATATTAAATGTCAGCAACATAAGGAAATATATAACCATTCCTCATCAATTCAGTCACTCATATACAATTGATACTTGCAGCAGTTGGTCTAAGGTGAATAACCTCATGAAGCAACTCTTTACTTTTGTTTTTTTAATTTATTTATTTATTATTTATGTGTATGAATGTACTGTCTGCGGAGGTCTGTGAACCCTGTCCCGTGTGGCAGCATGCCGAGGTCAGAGAGGGGTCTCAGGATTCTGACGGAGTTTCCCTGGAATGGAGTGTTAGACCGTCTCGGCCGACCATGTGGGTGTGGATCCAACCCGGTCCTTCTGCAAGAAAGTCAGCCAGCTCTTAACCCTTAGGCCTCCTCTCCAGTCCCCGAACCTCTTACTTTCGACCATACAAAGCCCTCAGTCAGTGGCCCTTCATGGTGTTAACCTTGTCCAAGTGATAGTATCCTAAATCAAATTCCTTTACTTGAAAAACTTTTATTCAGATCAAAAACTATCAGAAAGACCGGTTACCTTTCTTTTCACAGGGTCCCAAGCCAAAAAAGACATGTTGTGCCTTTTAGCTGATTATAGGATGTTGAAGAAAGGGGTTAGAATTCAGCAGAAATTACCTACAGAAGACAGAGATTTAATGTCACTATGCTTGATTTATTACTGATCATGCAAGGGTTAAAATCCAATGAGCTTGTGATAGTAGTAATGCAGTTGACAAGGAAACTAGACAGATACTATTATATATGAAGTAGAAACCTAAAATGATCAAAACAAAACAGTCTGTGACAAAATACAAAATATACTGATTAAGATATTTTCCCAGGATACATTGAATATTATGCCTATTTTATAAAAGTAAATAGAACAGATCTTTGAGGTACATATTATTCCTGAATATATGTTTACCAACAAGGTTGCAAAAATATGTCAAGAATATATAAATTGTATAAATAATGTACCAAGTAGTTCAGGGAGTTTGAACTAAATCCTAAATATGGTATTTTTAAAGAGACAGACAATAGAAAACCACTAAAAAATTTCCAATGAAATAAAACCAAAATCCATACTTGATACTAAAATGCCAANATATATATATATATATATATATGACTTCAGTCTTAGCTCTTAGGGTCTTCAGTTGAGTTGATGAAGCCCACCTGCAAGGTGTACTGAATTATTCAAAGTATACTGAATTAAGTGTTGATCACATCTAAAAGAATAAAAATTCACAGCACTGTCTAGATGGTATCTGACCAAACAACTGGATACCATAGTCTAGGCAAGTTTCTATGTAAGAGTAACCACCCCTTCTCTATGTAATGCTTGCAGCAATGATGCAAAGCAGGCAGCACTGGTAAAGAGCAGCACAGAGGTTGGGCGTGGAGTTCCGTCGTCCCATTCATGTCGCACCTTCCGTGTGATCCCACAGATCTTTCTGGAGGGCATTTAAACTCTTCATGAGTCAAACCACCACAGGTTCATTTTCTTCTATTGTCTCCATCCTTGAAGAGCTTTTATTATTGCACCCTGACCCTTTTATATATGAGATAGTGATCTACCAGGATCATTGGAAGCTTATTAGTAGCCAGAGACTTGCTTGGCCTTGCGTTTGAGCTGGATACTTACCAGCTCTAAGTTGAAATCTTCACTGAATGGTCCAGGGTGTGTAATTATTCCTTTATCCAAGTCCATTGTGTATTTCTGAGGGACTAGCTAATAGGATATGAACTGAAGGGGGGGTGTATAACACAGCCAGGAGATGAGGCTGTGTTGCTCAGGATAGCCAATCACCAGGTTATGATAAAATGAGAACTTTATTTGTAAACTGTGTTTTATATTGTAAAATGCCAGTTCTAAGTTTCTTCATGCTCACAGAACTAACCAGCTTCCTGTCATCCTGCAAAAATGGAGTTCATCAACATCATGATAGAGACTATACATTGTGTGTTTAAGGCTTTATTTGCTTGAAGGTTTACGGGATATATTAATTGTTTATAAGAGCCAAGGTAGCTTGGAAGACTTGCTAAAGAAAAATTTGAACTGAAACTCATCAATAAACTTGATTAAAGAAGAAAAAGAATAATTAGGAATGAGAAATAGCATTAGGCAAGACAGATTTTAAAGTTTTTAAAAAATTTTTTTTATTTCTGTATGTGTATGAATGTACTGTCTGCATGCAGGTTTGTGCACCCGTGTTGTGCAATGCTGCAGAGGTCAGAAGAGGGTGTCGGATTCCCCTGGAACTGGAGTTCTCCTGGAATTGGATTTTCAGATGGTTTTCAGCTGCCATGTGGGTGCTGGGGATCGAACCCGGGTCTCTTCAAGAGCAGTCGGTGCTCTTAACCACTAGGCCATCTCTCCAGCCCCTCTTTATTCTTAAATATCATTTTCCTATATTACACATGTTTTTCATAACACAGGGATTAATTTGACCACTTGTTAACCATTTTGTTATTAGAATATCAGTTCTCATGCTCTTATGGAAGAAACATCTCGAGTGTGTCATCCCCAGCTATACACAGGGGATCAGTTGAACCCTCTGTGGATACCACAATCTATAGATGCTCAAGTCCCATGTGTACAGGAATAAAATATTTGCATTTAGCCTGTTTATATCTTTCTATGCACTTTAAATTATTTCTGCATTATCTGTAATGCCAAATACAAGGTAATGCTGTGTAGTTGCAGGGTTTTGCTTAGAGAATAATGATAAAAGTCTACACATGCTCAATATATAGACACAATGTTTTCTTCAAGTATTTTCTCTTTGTGCTTGGTTAACTTGTAGACGTGGAATACGCACATGCAGAAGTCTGTTGACTGTGGATGGGGAGGAGTGCAAGGCTCGTCTAGGTTCCCTTGGTTCAGACCCCTTCCACTATACCCCTGTGAGTCCCCTAAACTGACTGGTTCTGATGATGTCCCAAAGGACCTTGTCTGCCTAATTAATGTCTTTTCTATAAAAGCTTCTTGAGGCCAACAACCCCTGAAAAATGCTCCTTTTCCTCTAAGTAGAAGAAAGTCTTGGCTATCTGTAATTGTTAAGTGAGCTCAGGGATTAACTTTAAATGGTAAAGGGTTCTAAACATTCTTACATGGCAAATGTAATCATTATGTTTTGTAAATGGCTGAAGGAGGTAGATGTGCAGCCAGTATATTGAGGTACTGAAACTGGGCCTCATCTGTAGCATAGCAACTAGACATTTCCAAGATGGTGATTTCATTAGAAGTCATCGATTTGTTCTCCTTCAACTAATCTAGCAGTCACTGACACCCTCTCTTTTAAAGCTCACTCTTGTATATTTCCATTCCCAGTTGTTACCCTAGGTTGGTTTTCCTTCTTGAAATAGACTGTAAGCATCTTGGGAACACGAAGTGAAGGCTATGAAACATCCTCTACCTCATGAACCTCAGAGAGAGGCAGAGGGGGACCAATTTAAAAAGCATGCTGCAAAGAGTATCAAGGAAATATCTAATCTCCTCACTGGGTATCAGTTCTATCCACAAAGTTCATGCGCCTTGCTGTACCTGAGAGTGAACTAAGGAGCTCACTGCAAGCAGATTTTAGAATCCACTCCCTAGTGTCCAGCGCCACTCCTAATAGTCACCATTTGATAACCGAGTACATCTGAGTATCTGGTCCTTTGTCCTGTGAGGCATGTAGAGCTGTAGTTTGGGCCTTGAAAATATAAAGTGACTGCTACTCATCTGGCTTCAGATGAAGCTGTTTCTGTGGAGAGTGGATGGTTTCTGCTTCCTGAGCATACTTTCCAGTGATTACAATAAATCCATATTTATTAAGAACATTGAGTACTAGATAAAACTATACAAATGAATGAAACTATAATCTTTCTGTGTGAGAAAATTTGAGACAAAGATTTCAAAGGATTTCTGAGGGAAATAAAAGGCAGGGATGATTCAAAACCTGACTAATATATAAATAAAGCCCTGAGATATCATATCCATATATGACAGCTTTCTGTCTGTGTGTCTTATTTTAGCCAAAAGAAATCACTCTGGGAATGAGTCTGATTAATAGCTTCTAAAATTGACTGATGAGAGAGAAAATATCTTTTCCTGAATTTCCCTGCTCTGTTCCATCTTTACTCATTACACCCAAAATAACACAATAGGAGCACAAAGAAGTTAATTGACCTAATTCTTTGAAGAATCTATTTCTTAAAGAAAAATGAAAATATTCCCACTTTATGTGATTTATGTCTTTTCAAATAGCACTGAGTAAAGGAAGGATTTTGTTTTTTCTTTTGGTGGGTAGTTTTGGTAAGTTTAATCCATGTTAAATACACTCGGAGAGAGTTTACAACTTTCAAAGGACTTTCACTAAATCCCTTTATAATAAAAACTGGATCTACTGTGCATACATATGCACACTTTTGTTTGTTTTATTTTTAAGGCTTTTTTGTTTCGTTTTTGGACATACACTCTCACTCTGTAGCACAGGTTGCTGTGGAACATGCTATTGTGTATTGGCAAGGCTGGCCTTGATCTTACGATCTTCCTACCTCGATCTCCTGAGTGCTGAGATTGCACTGTTGTACTACTATGCCTGGCTGCACAGACATTTAAGAGGGTGGCACTGGCTCAGTGCCCAAAGTCTTAGTAATGGGGACGTAAGCCTCCAGCAAAAGGTATAGTGACCACTCCAGCCTTTACTTAGAAGGAAAACCTATTCTATTAAATATTATTGCCACCTGAGTGAAAACTACAAGTTAGAGCACCACCAGGCCAGATCAGGCTGCTGAATGACTAATGGGTGTATAGTTGTGTTGTCTGGATACCCGGACAAAATGGTGATTGATTGACTATATACCAGGCAAGACTGTGTAAGTTTTCCTTGCACTGCTCAAAGTCGCACGTGGTATAAAACTTGGTAATTGTTATTTTTTGGAACTGTCCAATTAAGGTAACAAACTGGAAAATAAGCCATGGATAAATGGGAGTACTGTAAATGGAATTTTAGAGACTAACTCTGTAATATTTTAGTAAAAATTTAGTAACATTCCTCTGAAATAAGGACTATTTCCCCTAGGTTTGGGAGAGGTATGAATCAAAGTGAATCTCATACTCTGAATCACTTTTATAAACAATAATGGCACCTTGATTTTCCCATTACAATTTTAAGTTCAGGAATTGGTTCTCTTCTTCCATTGAGTAGGTCCTGGGGATTGAAAGGTCATCAGCCTGGGTAGCAGGTGCTTTTATCTACTGAACCATCTTCCTATCTCCAAATTCCCATTTTAAAGGAAGATACATTTTTCTTAAATTTTACATGTATAAGCGTTTTGCCTGCATGTGTATGTACAGTGCCCACAGAGGCTAGAAGAGGGTGATGGAGCCATCATGTGGGTGCTGGGAACCAAACCCAGATCTTCTGCAAGAGCAGCAGGTACCCTTAACCACTGAGCCATCTCTCCAGCCCAAAATCCCAAGATTTTTGAAGCCTCTGTTTGTCAGTCAGCTTACATCTACATTTGTCATCCACATAATACTAATCTAATCAAATGACTGGAGAATTTGAATCTTTAAGCATATAGGAAACCATTTAGTGACTTAGAATTTTCCAGAGTGGTTCTAGAGTTTGCTGTCAGTGTGTTTAAGTTTCTTGGTGGCTGTCTCAGGATTTTTTCATCATGTTTACATTTGATTAAATTATTAATTGTGTTGTGATCAAGGAGCGAGGGAAGAGCTGTACAGCTGGAGGGTACAGTCTCTACTCACACCAGCTGTAAGTCCAAAAGTTCCCCATATTAGTTTCAGTTTTGAGTATTAGCTAGAAGCCTCACAGAACTCACTAACAGGTAGTATTCACACAGTTATACTTACTGCAAGGAAAGTGCAGATTACTATAGGGCAGAGTTAGGGAGGCTTCTAGATTCAGAGCTTCCTTTGTCCCTTCAGTGGAGTCAGGATGCATTACTCTCCCAGAATCCATGTAGGACATTATTGCCAACTGGAAAGCTTAGAGCAGTTCATGTTTGGAGTTTGTAATAGGGCTTTGTGATGGATTATCCAGACATGTAATACCAGTCTTAGGACCCACAGATACTAGGTGAATCAAAGCCACATTGTTGGTGTCTTTGGTGTGACCATCCCCACTTTGAGTTCATAAGGAATAGATATCTCCCATCCTGAGTCACATTCTGAGACTGTGACTTAAGACCCACAGGCAAGCAGAGACATTCCTGTCAGGCATGATATTCCAGAGACTCGCAGACAGTAACCCCTGGAAGTGGAGGGCACGGCCACATTCTTTACTACACAGGAGTGTTTTCAAGCTGCTGGTTGCTACCCAATATGTCCAGTGAAATAAGTTAAATAATACCCTTGGCATTTTATATGTGTGACATCTTACAAGCTGAGACCACACTGGTTGAGAGCAAGTAATGGCTGCTTCACTGTAATTGGGGATAGTTCAGGTGAGATGCTGCTGGTTTAGCAGTGACCACACCCTATATGAGCACTTAAGAGATTTTGCTTTTCTTCTTTTAGGAAGCACTTATCCGTGCTTTTATTGAGGCTGCTGCTTGAAGCTCATTCTGCCATTTTAAAGCAAAAATTCCATGGGTCTTTACTTAAATGATGAAAAGATAACAAAATAAGAATGTCAAAATAGCACATTCCTTTAGTCTCAGCACTTACAAGTCAGAGGCAGATGGAGCTCTGTGTGAGGTGAGCCTGATCTACATAGCAAGCTCCAGAACAGCCAGGGCTATTTAGTGAGACCCTGTCTCTAAATAAGTAAATAAATAAATATTCTCAACATGAATAATTTAACTATTTGCATATGTATGTGTGAAAAGAATTTGGAAACCTGGGGCCCAGTGTGGTGGCACACACCTTTAATCCCAGCACTTGGGAGGCTGAGGCAGGCAGATCTCTGTGAGTTCAAGGCCAGCCTGGTCTACATAGGGAGTTCCAGGACAGCTGAGGCTACAGGGAGACCCTGTCTCAAAAAGACAAAAAAAAAAAAAACCCATAAAATACTTCACATATTTTAATTGTTATTGTCTGACCTAAAGCACTAATCTAGAAACCATTATTTTATAAGTTCCTGGCAGCCCTTCTTTCCCAGCCTCTGTAGTACATAATTATGGACCAACTCTAAATCCCCATCTCCTCTACTTGCAGACTTCGTTCTGGTCCAGTTCCCCAGAACGCTCTGACAGACACGCTAGCTGGATCTTGCTCTGACCTCCCCTTGGCTGCCTGGCCCTTTTGGTCTCCATCCAGTGATGTCAGGTGAAACACAGAGCATAGTGTAGAGAACATGCAGGAGAGTGTGCATGAGTCAAGGCATACCCAAGGATAAGAGTGGGCAGTCACCAGAGGGACTGTAGGAGTAAGGTGCACAATGGCCAGAGAGACCATTGTGTAGGGCACACTCTCAAGGGGTGACAGCAGCCAGCGACAAGTGGACCATTGTGCAAACCTGCATGCTTTAGGTGGGTTTTATTCTATTATTTATTTATTTATTTATTTATTTATTTATTTATTTATTTGGTCTTTTTGAGACAGGGTCTCCCTTTAGTCCCAGCTGGTCTGGAGCTCACTATGTAGACCAGGCTGGCCTTGAACTCACAGAGATCCTCCTGCCTCTGCCTCCCAAGTGCTGGGATGAAAGGCGTGTGCCACCACGCCAGGCTTATACAATTTTATTTTTAAAAATTTAATGTGTTTGTGTGCAGGCACCTGCAGAGGTCAGAAGAGGGCATTGGCTCCCTCGGAGCTGGAGTTACAGTAGGTTGTGGAACTTCCAAATTGCGTGCTAGGAGTTGAGCACTTGTCTTTTGGAAGAGCAGTGAGAGCTTTTCATCACTGAGCCAGCTCACCAGCCCCATGTACTGTTTTCTAAAGCCATTAGAACAATTAGCTCTCTTTCCTAAACGATGTTTTTCTGTCCAGGTGATTGACAGACTCATTTTGGATGAGCTGAGGGGACAGGTATATCATGTCGTATCAGGACCAGAAGAAATATACTTCATTGTCCAT
The DNA here is from genome assembly GCA_009823505.1 of Rhizomys pruinosus. Taxonomy (NCBI): domain Eukaryota; kingdom Metazoa; phylum Chordata; class Mammalia; order Rodentia; family Spalacidae; genus Rhizomys; species Rhizomys pruinosus. The sequence goes on along the minus strand of VZQC01009685.1, from coordinate 3,370 downwards.
TCTTTTGACCTGTAGTCAAAGTCTTGCAGTTTCAGTTCTTGGTTTACAAGCTACTGATTACGAGGAATGATCTACTCTCAATGATCAAGCCTGCTGCTACCCACCTAGCGGCTTCACAGATCATTCTAGCCTCTTTGGATTTCTAGCCTCCATTTGTGGACTCCTGGATTCTTCCCCTCTTCTAGGCCTATGAATTTTGGTTGCTATCGTGTGGTCCAATTTTAAGTTCCCTTAAGGTCTTCCAAGATTTCTGGAGAACTTCAATACAGAGCCTGCATCTCGCCTGGTCCCTAAGGCCTTGGAAAGTTTCTTTCATTTCCTCAGCCCTGCCTGTGTGCTGTGAAGCTAGGCAGCACTCCTGACCGTTCTGCCATCATCTCCGGACGTGCTATATGGCAGTTCCGAGAGAACCCAAGTCTCCTCTCCAGCCTGCTTGTCTGGCCTGCACTGTGAGTCTCCAATGGTCTGCCTAGCTCCTTGCTGGCCCACACCTATCTGCAGCCTTCCTTCATTTCAGGCAAATGGTGCTTCCTTGCCACATTCTGCAAAATGACTCTTCCAGGGGCTAGAGAGATGGTTCAGAGGTTAAGAGCACTGGCTGCTCTTGCAGAGGACCCAGGTTCTATTCCCAGCACCCACAGGGATGCTCACAGCAGTCCTAACTCCAGTTCCAGGGGATCTGACTTCCTCTTCTGACCGCTGTAGGCATTGTATAACATGGATGCACTTACACACATGTAGGCAATACATTCATATGCATAAAAAATAAAATAATGAATAAAAAATTTAAAAAAGAAGTTCTTTAAAAAATGACTGTTCTAGCCGGGCGTGGTGGTGCATGCCTTTAATCCTAGCACTTAGGAGGCAGAGGCAGGCAGATCTTTGTGAGATCAAGGCCAGCCTGGTCTACAGAGTGAGTTCCAGGACATCTGGGGCTAGGGGAGACCCTGTCTCGAAAAGACAAAAAAAAAAGAATCTAGAGTCTAAGAATATGTGGTTTCTAGGGCTGGAGGGACAGCCAGTGGGCAAAAGCACTTCTGCTCTTGCAGAAGACATAGGTTCCACACTGCAGCTAACAACCACCAGTAACTCCTGTCAGTAACTTCAGTTCCAGGGGATCTAGTGCCCTCTTCTGGCCTCTGTGGGCATTGCACAACACAGGTGCACTTAAACATACATGCAGGTTAAGCGCTCATACACATTAAATAAACAGTTTATAAAAAAAGACTATGTGGTTCATCTTTAGGACCTGGAGTTGACAGTCCCTCAGTACCAATCACTCCTCGGGAAGCAGGTGAGGCCAGGCCTAGAGCGGAGGGGCTGTGGAGAGTCTGCACGTGTAGTTTTGCGCAAGGCCTCTCTGTGTCTCTTCCCTAACCCACCCCAGCCCACCTCGTCCACCAGCCTTCATCAGTTGGTCCCACAGATCAGCCCACCTTATCTACCAGCCTCTATCAGTTGGTCCCCTACTCCAGCACTTCAAGGACAAATATTCTTGAGAGAACTCGAACCAGAGAGGCTCCAGGCTTATCTGGGAAAAGGACCCTGGGCTCAAAGTAATAAGGCACTTGGGTGAAAGATAGTTCTGAATGCTTCCCAAATGGGACACTTGAGAAATATATGACCCATATGCAGAGAACTGGACTGACCTTTAGGTAAACATATCTACAGATTCCATTTGAGATTTTCTTCAACTACACCAGCTCACATTCTCAATGGTTCCTGAGATACCAAGCCATACAGTTCAGTTTACTGTGGAGTTTTTAGTGGACAGTTTCTTAAGCACATATGAGTATGCAAGGACTACAAGGTATTTGAAGAAGGCCCCAAATATAGGAAGGGACATAAGATAAATGAATTTATTTATTCACCCATCTATCAATCTATTATTGAGGAGTTAAGAAGACAAAGAAGCAGGAAAAGGGACAGAAAGAGCTCTCTATATTATTATTAAGAAAGTTCCAAGAAAATATTATCTTCATGTAATAAGAACTAGTTCAAAAATACAATCAGAGGAGAAAAGAAAGTAGTGTATGATAGACAAACACAAACAAGATAAAGTTTACTGAGTCCCCTATGCACACACACACACACACACACACACACACACACACAAATCAAAGAAATGAGAGGCTACATTCAATGTTCTCAACTCCTAAAATCCTAGTAAAACAAATCNTTCTGAGATGGTAAAGGATAGCTTTTTTTTTTTTTTGGGTTGCTTTTTTTTAACAGTCCTTTTTTTTTTTATTTCTTAAAAATTTCACATTATTTAATATTGAGGTTTAAATAATATTCCAAATAGGCAAAGTGCATATGAAGAACATAAAACTCTACTTGTTTAAAGAAATTTTTTTACCACAAATCACAGTCATTTCTATGCATTTCAAAGAAGACAATTTATTAACCTACATTTTTTTTTTTTTTTTCTTTTTGAGACAGGGTCTCCCTATAGCCCCAGCTGTCCTGGAACTCTGTAGACCAGGCTGGCCTTGAACTCACAAAGATCCACCTGCCTCTGCCTCCCAAGTGCTAGGATTAAATCCTCCTAGGTTCTTAATCCTCCTGGACAAGTCCTTGCCCTGCACCTGTTGCCTCCATCACGTGGCCGGCCACTAACATGGCCACAGCAGATCCCACGATGCTCCATGGTCACTGCCCACAAAGGAAGAAGGAGGGAATGATCCCAAAGCCCTTCTCCTCCTGGCCACGCCCCTTCCTGTCTCCAAGCCCTCCTGGGGCCCATCTCTACTGCGGAATCATTGGCTTTTTATTCCTCATGTAAGGGAGACCTCTGAGGGTCTTTCAGGACTGGTTTCCTCTAAGTACTTAGAGGAAGTACTTAGAGAACACCCATCCCCAGGACCTTTTCTGCCCTTCCCCATCCCAAAGGGCCATAAGCCTCCACAGCTAAGGAGACCAGCCACTAAGCCTAGGCCTTCACACAGAACCAACGCTGTCCAACAGTAGGCAAACATGTGCTTTGAGCTTTCTAGTAGCCACATTAGGAAGGTAAAAACAAGAGAAACTCATTTTAAAGTATTTTAACTTAAACCACGGTTTTGAAATATTATCATCTTTCCATGTAATAAATATAAAAGCTGTTCATAGCCAGGCATGGTGGTGCAGCCTTTAAGCTCAGCACTGGGGAGGCAGAGGCAGGTGGATCTCTGTGGGTTCAAGGCCAGCCTGGTCTACATAGTGAGTTCCAGGACGTCTGGGGCTATAGGGAGACCCTGTCTCAAAAAGACCAGAAACAAAAGCTGTTCATGAGATAACTTTCTTCCTTCCTTCCTTCCTTCCTTCCTTCCTTCCTTCCTTCCTTCCTTCCTTCCTTCCTTCCTTCCTTCCTTCCTTCCTTCCTTCCTTC
>VZQC01009682.1:696313-764083 GCA_009823505.1 Rhizomys pruinosus | reverse complement strand
TTTATTTTAGGTTTTTTTTTTCTGATCCATGAGACTCCAAAAGGCAGTTTGCGTTCACATACATATAGTCAGGAATCAAGGTGTAAATTGTCATCAAATTCACCCAAGCTGGTTTGGCGAAACTGTATGTGGAGTTTAACTGGGAAGCAAACTTATTTTTATCAAGGTCAAAATTCATCCTTACAAGGTAAAGAGAATGCATACGGTGGAAAACTGTACAAGCAGAAAAATCATATAGAGAACATTATGTATGTGCCAATCGCCAAAGTTAGTTGTTATACAGTTTTTAAGTAAAACTAATGAGGAAAACAAATAATCATATTTCCAGTTATTTAATAAGGAAATTACCAGTTTATCAGAACCTTTAAACCTATGTTGTTTAATAGTAACCATATTTACTTTTACAAGTCCTAAAACACCATGTAACTGTAGACAGAGTCTGGGCAAAAAATGAGATACTTGTTGAACTCATGATCAATTACATTGTAAATATAATGTAAATAAACATTCACGAATATACACCCTTGCCCCTCTCCCGCCCCTCCTGCCCCTCCCGATTCACCATTTCAGTCGTTTTCTGATGCAGTCTTTCTGTTTGTTGTCTTTTAATATGCATCCCTTAATATGCATCCCTCTCCAAAAAAATATTTACAACTGTGTTATCAGTGCTCGCATCTGCAGATGAGGGATAACATTCACTGTTTTCTGGGACTGTGTTACTGCCACTAATGTAATATCTTCTAGCTCCATCCACATTACCTGCAAAGTTCATTTGATGTTGTCTTTCTTTTACGGCTGCATTAGAACTCCATTGTGTAGCATGTACCACATTTTTTCTATCCACTCGTCAGTTAAGGGGGCATTTGGGTTGGTTCCAGCTTTTGCTATTGTGCACCAGAGTGCAAATAAATAACAGTGTGCATGTATCTCTGTGATAAGTCTTGTGGGTATATCCCAGGACAGTGTATGACTGGGTCAAATGCAAGCTCATTTTGAGTCATTCAAGTGTTCTCTAGCACTTGCTTTCCATAGGGCTGGTAGACAGGTTTGTGATTCCCACCACCAATGGGTATGAGTGTTGCCCCTGTTCCCCACAACCTGTCCAGTACTTGGTATCATTTGTTTCTTGATCCTGGCCATCTTATTTGGAGTGAGATGATATCTTGAGTGGTCTTAATTTGCATTCCCTTAATTATATAGTAATGACGTTGAACACTTTTTTTAAATGTTTCTCAGACATCTCCTAATTCCTCACTCATTGCTGATAATTTCTATTCAGTTTCTTTGCTCTTCTTTGTTGAGTGATTCATTTGTTTTCTTTCTTTCTTTGTTTTCTGAGTAGTTAATATATACTGGAAATCATGCTTAATGTCAGATGTATCGGCAGTGAAGGTTTCTCCCCACTCCGCGTTCTCTTCACTTCCTTGGATTGTTTCTTTGATGTACAGAAGTTTATTGAGTTTAATGAGTTCCCTTTTGTCAATTGTCGACTTTATTTCTTGTGCAGCTGCTGTCTGATTTAGGAAGTCTTTTCCTGAGGTCTATGTCTTGTAGCCTGCTGCCAATTTCTCTTCTATCACCTCCAGAGTTTGGGTTTCACGGGAAGGTCTTTTGATCATCTTGGGGTTGATTTTTATACTGGGTGAGAGTTAGGGTTTTAATTTCATTCTTATACAGGTGGTAATCCTGTTTTGCCAACACCACTTTACTGAAGATGCTATCTTTCCGCCCATTGTGTCTGCTTGGCCCCCCTTGTCAAATATGAGGGTGGCTGAAATTATTATGGTGCTCAGGATTGGATCTTCAGTGTTTATTCAGTTTGGTCAACTGGTCTGTTTTTTGTGCCGAGTACCAAGCTGTTTTTGAACGATAGCCCTTTAGTATATTTTGATGTCTGGAAGAGCAATCCTCCCCTGTATTGCACTTTTTCTTCGGGCTTGCTTTGGCTATTTGTGGTCTTTTGCTTTTCAAATGAATTGAGGATTTTTTCCCAAAGCTGTTGTGAAGAAGCTCTTTGGGATTTTTGATTGGGAATTGCATTAATCTGTAACAAGAGTTTGGTAAGATGGGACATCTTTTACTATATTTATTTTCCAATCGGATGAGCAGGGAGGTTTGTGCCATTTTCTTAATGGTCCTTCTCCAATTCCTTCTTCAGAAGGTTTAAAATTTTTGTTGTAGAATCCTTGGTGTGGTGTCTTTGGTTAGTTTGTTCCTAGGTAAAATTTTTTGGCTTTTTTGAGGCTATTGAGTAAGGAAGGTCTTCCTTGTATTTTTCTTTATTTGCTTGTTGTTGGTGTAAAGAAAGGTATGATTTTTCTAGATTTATTTTGTATCTGCACTTTACTGAAGCTCTTAATCATTTCTAGGAGTTTTTCAGGTGGAGTTGTTTAGCATCCCTTAGGTAGGACAATCATATCATCACAAAAAGATAGCTTGGACTTCCTCTTTTCCGAATGTAGACTCTTTATTTCCTTTTTGCCTTATTGCCATAGCAATGGTTTCGCACTATATTGAAAAGGCAGTGGAGATCGGGCAGCCTTGCCGAGTTCCTACTTTAAGGGATTACTTCTGTCATTTCCCATTTAGGATGATTTGGCTTGTGGGTTTTCCTGTACATGGCTTTGATGTATATTGAGGAATGATCCCTCCAAGTCCCCTCTAGGACTTTAAACATGAAGGGATGCTTGGATCTTGTCAAAGGCTTTTTTCTGTGTCAATTGAGTGATGGTGTGGTTTTTGTCTTTCAGTCCATGTTATTGATGTTGATGATATTATTATTCATTGTTGAACCCACCTGCATTTCTGGTATGAATCCCACTTTGTCATGATGGATGATCTCTTGATGTGGGTCTGTTATGCGATTTGCAAGTTATCCTGTTTAGAATTTTGGCCTGTGTTCATTAGGGAGATGATCTATAGTTCTCCTTTTTGGTTGTATATTATACCTGGTTTTGGTAAATAGCTGAATGCTGGCTTCATAGAAATCTGAAAAGTTCTCCCTCTGTTTCTAAACTTTTGAATAATTTGAGTAGTAATGGTTGTAAGTCTTTTGAAATATTTATAGCGGGCTGGAGAGATAGCTTAAGAGCAGTAAGGCACCGACGCTGCTTGCAGAGGACCAGGTTCAAACCCATACCCACTTATTGCTGGCATAAGAACCATCTATAACTTCCTTCAGAACTCCAGTTCCAGGGGAATTCGCCCTCTTCTGACCTCCCGGCATTGCATGACACGGGTGCACAGACCTACTGCAGACAGTAGCACTCATAACATACAAAAAAAAACATAAATTAAAAAAATTTTTTAAAAAAAGAAATATTTGTATAAAGTCGTGCCGTGACTTGGGAGATTTTGGTTGGAGGCTACTATTACATATTCAATTTATTTGTGTATTATTGGTCTATTTAGGCTGTCGATCTCTTCTCTGTGAGCTTTGGTGATTTTCCCAGGATTTCAGATATTGATCCATTTTTCTTAGGGTTTCGAAACTTTGGTAGAATATAGGTTTTTGAAGTGATTCTCTCAAAGAACCAACTTTTTTTTTTTTTTTTTTTTTTTTTTTTTTTGTTTTGTTTTCTTTGTTTATACTTTGTTAATCTCTGCTTTGATTTTTTGTTATTTCTTCTTGTGTCTGCTGTGTTTAGGGTTTTTTTTTTTTTTTTTTTTTTTTTTTTTTTTTTTTTTTTTTTTTTTTTTTTTTTTTTTTCTTTCTGTTTTTTTAATGGTAGGCACTTAGAGCTATAAACTTCCCTCTTTAGGGACTGCTTTTTAAAGTGTCCCATAAGATTTGTTGTATTGTAATTAATTATTGTCATTCAGTTCCAGGAATGTTATTTATTTCTTTATTTTTTTTCTTGACCCATTCATCATTAAGGAGTATGTTGGTTTTAGTCTCCATTTGTCTTGTAGGTTGTAGGGTTTATTCTTGTGTTGATATTGAGCTTTATGACACTGTGGTCTGATAGAAGTGCATGAGATTATTTCAATTCCTTCTGTATTTGTTGAGTATTTTCCTGTGTCCCAATATATGATCTATTTCGAGAGAATGTTCCACTGAGTGCTGAGTAGAAAGTGTATTGCCTGTTGTCTTGGAGTGGAATAGTTTGTAGATGTCTGTAGGGTCCATTTGGTGTATTGTGATCATTTAGTTCAGATGTCTACCTGTTTATCCTTTGTCCTGCCTGCATTATCTGTCTAAAGGACTTAGTGGGGTTTTCAAGTCCCCTACTATTAGTGTTACTGGGTTAATCTGTGCCTTAGTGATCTTGAAAAATTGTCTTTACAACAGCTTTGTTGCACCAGGTTTGGTGTGTATATATTCATGTTGTGAGATCTTAATTGTCATTTGTTCCTTGAATAAAGATGTAATGGCCCTCTTTTCTCTTTTTTGATTTTTTTGCATTTGAGTCTATTTTCTCTGATATTAGAATTAGCAACGACCTGTTTCTTTTGGTTACCAAGTTTGCTTGGAATACTTTCTTTCCATCCCTTTACCTTAAGTTGGTGTATCATTGGAAATTGAGAATGGGTTTCTTGTTAGACAGCATAGAGATGGTTTTGTTTCCACATCCATTCTCCCAGTCTATTGTCTTTTGATTCAGGAGTGTAGGCCCATTAATATTTTTAGATTATAATTGAAAGATGGATTGTTTGCTTCCTTTCACTTTATTATCGATCTGGACTTCTAGCCTCTGATTATACTCCTAATGGTTATGTTTTTTTAGTTTCTTTTCCTAGTTGTTGAGGATTGTTGCTCCTCTCTTTCTGCCCTTTGAATTGCTCAAGTATGTTATGAAGAGTTGGTTTTCCAGGACATGTATCATCATCTTGTTTATGTCTGGAAGATTTCTCTCTCCTTCAACTATAATCGAATTTTTTGTCTGGGTAAAGTATCTGGGTTGGAGAGTTCCATAGTCCTTTACACTGGAAATGCTTTGCTCTATGTTCTTCCTGCTTTCATGGATTGCGCCAAGAAGTCAGTTGTATTCTGATGGGTCTCCCTTTGTATGTGACTTGTTTTTCTTTTGTAGCCTTCAGAATTTTGTTCTTGTTTTGGGCATCTAGCCGTAACGTATATTTGTGGTGTGGGGGATTTCTTTTCTGATCTTTTCTGATTCTGTTTGGAGTTCTATGTGCTCTTGTATTAGTATGGGTTTGTCTATTTTAGTTTGGGGAAAATTTTCAGTCTATTATTCTTCGTTGAAGATGTGATGAATACTATTCTCTTGAGAGGTTCTTCTACTTCCTCTATTTCTATGATCCGGAGGTTTGATCTTTCATAATGTCCCAGATTTCCTGGTTGTTTGCACTTTTGTGTATTTTTAAATTTTTTAGTATTCTTTTATTTTGAATTTTTAGATTGCTCTCTGTGTTACTTTCCAGATCTGATATTCTTTGTTTTTCTTCCTCCATTCTGTTTCTGAGGCTTTTTCTTTTCTTTCCTTTCCTGTCCTTTGGACTGGATGTTCTAATTCCTTTTTCGTTTCATCTTTGTGATTTCTTTAGTACTTTCCATTTCCTTTTTTGAGCTTCTCAATCTCGTTCTTGGTGGTTCTCAATCTCTTTCTTGTTGCTCCTTACTTAGGTTGGTTGGCTTCCTTTTTCGGTGTTTCTGCTTCCTATTGGAGTTTGATTTTTTTCTCCCTCTATTCTTTCTGGAGTTTGTCAGTCTCTTCGTATTAGTTCTTTCCGAAGTTTGTCATTGTATCCCTTCTAGGTCCTTTTTGAGTTTTTCATCTCTCTCTTTAGTACTCTGAATCTTCTTTATTTTCTTTAATTTCTCTGCATAGTCTGCAATTATTCCTCTAATGTCTGTATCTGGGGTCACGCTGCAAGGGGACCCCTTATAGCTGATCCCTTAACAGGGTTTGGTAGAGCCTGTGTGGGATTATCCTGTTTTCTTTCCTGGTGTTGCCCCTTTTTTGTGTCTCTGGCATGTGGTTTTCTCTTTTGTGGTTCAAAGCACAAATGTCTTTTCACTGTGTTAGCAGATGGTTTTGCTTGTCTCCTTCCGCATGTTTTTTTTTCCCTTTCCTCTCCTTGTTTAATGAGTGATTGTCCAGGTTTCCAGGCTTGTTCAATTTTTTATATTGGATATTGGAAGCCAGAGGACTCTTCTCTTCTTGTTCTGAAGTTCTCCAAAAAAAAGTTCACTTGGATACTTTTCACCAATTCAGTTGGCGGGGGGGCAGCAATGAGGGGCCGTGAGGGGTAATATAGTCCTGACTTAGCCCATGCTTGGTACCTGTCTGGAGTGGCACTTCTGTTCCCTGTGCCTCAGGAGCTGGCCTTCACAAAGCCACAGAGGCACCTAACCCGAACCACAGGTCGCACCGGCTGCAGAGGCGAAGGGCGGCTTGCCCGTAGCCTCCCCCTACCAAAAGGGTGTCAGAGTGGGGACCCTGGCTTGCAGACCTGTTTTGAGAAGGGCCATTTCCTTCCAGTGCCGAACAGATCATCCTCAAAGGGAAAATTCATTTTCTTAGCATTTTTCTCTCATAGTAATCAGAACTTACCACTACAAAGAAGGGAGAATCCTAAATACCATGATTGGCCTCAACTTCATCATTACCCAGGGCAGAATCACCACCAGCCCATGAAATTACTTCCCATTTTTGCAGGATGACCTTTAGAACTACCAGTATTCACAAAAGTGCCTGGGGAATCCTCGGTGAATTCAGTTGATCAGATGCTCAGCTGCCTCTGTCACTTAAAAGATTGTGCTCTCACAAAGGACACCAGTCAAGTTTTAAAATATGAATGCGTGTCGCAGGTCTACAAGCATCCATTTCTCCACTTCTGTCCATACTGTTCATGGAAGTTGCTTGTAGAGTCCCTAGTGGATAACTCTTTGCCAAACTTGCCCCTGACATTGATTTTTTTTTTATCAATTTCATCTGCATACATATGTGGTGAAGGTTAGGTGAGGGAACTTTTCAGAAAGATTAGCCCTGGGATCTATAGCCAATTCTTTGGTCACAATAAAAACACATTTTTCCTCATTATGCATTTGATTTTGATTCATCTGTGTTTATTCAGAGCCTTCATTTTGATCTTTCCAAAAGGAATCACAAAGAATTATTTTCAGTATTTAAAATAGGAATCCCTTATTCAGTTCCTCTAAAGCCCAGGCAGCAGGCAGCTCTGGCAGCTCCCCAGAACAAATAATGACTGGGTATTTCAATATTCATTTTGAGGATTGCTTATTCCCCTGGGCAGTCAGGCACATGGTTCTCTGGAAATCAAACAGCAATAGAATCCAGTTTGAGCTGGTCAAAATAAAGACATCTCAGGAAATATGGACTTTTTTTTTTTTTTCTCCAAGCATTAAATCTGACCACATCACTGTCTACAGTCCTCTTCAAGGCTGAGGGCTTTGCCACAAGCACCAGTAAATGTGACTGAAGAAAAAAAGGGCTTACATTAACTATTTCCCTTTGGAACAGTAAAATATTCCCCAGAGTCAAGTCCCACGAAGAGCACCTAGTAAACAACAGGTAACAATTTTCATTTGCCTGCATGCAGCCTGATTCGAGTTGGAATGAGTTTCATTTAGTGCTTGTGTGGGTGGTCGTGTGTAAATTTGCAGAATAACTTGCATTAACTGTTTATTTACGTGTCCTTTTGGAATTTGGCAGACAGCCTGACAGCCAGTTGATGGCCAATGCTTGCAAAAGTGGGGAGTAAGGAAAGTTTATTTTACACAACCTTGCTGCCCAGGTTTGGTCTTTCCCACATTGGTGGCGTCCCCTCCCTCAGATGCCCTGGGCTGTTATGTTCATTCTCCCTCTCCCCAATCTCTCCCCAAATTTGCTTAGGAAAGAATCTGAATAAATAACTTTTCTTAGTTATAAGACATCCCAACGGAACAATAATATCTTTTTTATTCAGCTATTCAGCAGTACTAGAAAATGCAGCATTCTGCATATACACAATTTTAAGATAAATGGAAATTAGAATTTAAGGTGTCAATTTAAAAACTTGATTGGCTTGCCTGGAAGCGTTTAAAAATATACTCTCTATATTATTATCTTCACACACGGATGACACCAAAATAATAATTAACCAATTAAATTAGCTGTGTGGCATTTTACACATGACAAAGTACTTTCTCATGCATTTTCTCATTGATTTTTTTTACAATTTTAAAAGGACGATACTAGGTTTCCATTTGTAGTGAGAGAATCACTGTTTCAAGCACACTCCCACACAATGGCATCTTGCTTGCCTATTCAGATGTGTACAATACTTGTTCTCTCCTAGGGTTCCCCATTGCTCACTGGGCTTTTGGTGACCTGGTGCTTATTACTTGTGTTGAATCAGCTTCTGTTTTTCACAGCTGGATAAATTGTATCTAGCAGCTTAGACCATCTAGCCTACTTAACCATAAATCTCCACTCAATTAACTGCTTCTAATCCTTTGCAGGCTGAGGAATCAGATGAATTAGGTTATGAGAATAATGTCATATGGTATGGTCAAGCAAATGATCCATTTATTTCTGCTTGCATGTCCAGATGATTTTATTTCAAGATATAAAGCTTTACAATTCTATCCTCTGACCACATTTTTCATACCATGCATTTCCGTATTCTGGCTTTTATATACTTTCTTACACAGGCTAAATTTCCATCCCAGCCTTGCCCATGAGGCACTACCTGTACTTCTTAAATATTCTTACTTGAGGAAATCCATGTCTCATCCCATTCTGATCCTATCCCCATGCTCCTAGGGAAATGCAGGAGATCAGGGAACACAGCCCCGCATCCTTTAAAGTTTTTGTAGACTTGAGTTGGCATGGGTCCTGTGCTCTATGCCACCATTGCCTCAAGTTCACATATACAAGCTTCCAGTGGACTGAAAGCCTCTGCTCCCCTCTGTTCATGAACCAGCCCCGGATCTTAACGATCTTTCCACCCCCTCTTCCACAACAGTCCCTGAGCCATGACCAGGTTCTAGATCGGCTGACTTGACTCTAGTGGATAAATTTGCACTGAAGGTACAAATGCTTGACTAGATAGGCAGAAATAGACTGTATGGCAGAATGCATGAAGCCTAGTGCGGGGGGGTTGAGGGACATGGAAGGTGGAGGAGGTCTAAATTTGATTAAGAATTGTTAAGTGAAATTACAAAAGCTCAATAAGAAATTAGAAAAAACTGTAGAAGTTTTGTACATAGAAAATAAGTTTTAACACGGTCTCTTTTCCAATGACGGAAATAACTCTCAGTAATCCTTGAACTCAAACTCTATTAGTTTGACACACTTTCTTCCAACTCCTCTTCTCAGGCATATGTGCACGTGTGTGAGGCTTTGTGTGAATTTAAATTTTAGATGCTTTCTTTCTTTATTCATCTCATGCCATTGCCTTGTTCCTCTGTGTAGTTTTCATACTTATCTTTAATGGTTGCATGATAACCTGACACATAGTTCTATTTTCAATGGTAATCATGTCTATCAGGATATTCTTACTTCTTTTACTTTTATTGTTTATGACATAATCAACACTGCACAATTTTTACATTTGTAAAATGTTCTCTAAATAAGATTATTTCCAAATTCACAAATAAAACATAATTACCAGATCAAATGCCAAGATCATTTTAAATGTTTTAAGTTTACTAGAACATTAAATCTTTTCTTGTTCACTTAAATTTTTATTATTTTCTTTTCACTGTGCTCACTGATTGAACATATGCCATATGTCTACATTTGTCAGGCACTGGAAAAGAAAGATGAGGAACCCTAATACAAGGTTCCTACTCTCAAGGGGTGCTCCCTCTGAGGTTGTCCTGTGATCAGTGCCAAAAGGAGGCATAGATTTGGAATAGTAGAGCCACTGAAAGAAAAATGTGTAATTCTTCCATAGGAGACCAATGTTTATGTTAAACTTCAGAGAACAAGCAAGATTCACCAGGAAAAGGCACAGATCCTACAGAATCAGCTCATGTCCAGAAAACTGCAAGTATTTTATGAATGCACAGAACAAACAGACATTCTCTAAAAAGAAAATATATATACAAATTTATAATTAAGTGCATAATAATTAAAAGCAAAGTTATTCTTGGCTCCCTGAGAGGCTATCTGGTCCCAAGTGATTGTTCTTCAACACCGTTACACATAAACACCACTAAATGGAGTCAATGGTATGTGTGTGCATGTGTTTGTGTGTGTGTGTGTACACATGTGTGTAGTTATAATTGGATGTATGTATATGTAATAATAATAATAATAATAATAAAGGACAAGAAATTGAGAGGAAGTGGGGAAGCACGGGCAGAGTTGGAATGGAACGAGTGGAAATAATTTCATACTCATGTATGAAATTCTCAAAAATTAAAAACAACAGTGAAACAAAAAACCTAATAATAACTTTTTAAAATGAAAAGACAGTTGGGCATCGTGGCACATGTCTTTAATTCCAGCACTCAGAAGGAGGCAGAGGCAGGTGGATCTCTGTGAGATGGACGCAGGCCTGGTCTACACAGTGTGGCCCAGACCAGCTGTGGCTACAGGGAGACCGTCCCTCAAAAACCTAAAACAAATCAAACAAACAACACAAAAGAAAACTAAACAAAAAAAGGTAAAGATATGTGCTATCAACGTTGACATGTCTTATTTTCTGATGGTCTATGTTCTCCTTTACAAGGAGATTCTCTTTTCTACCGTATTCTTACATTAGTAACTTGAAGAACTCCATGATGCCAATCATCCACTTCCTTTTGACCTAATTCTTTAGCTCCTATGACCTTGATCTTCATTGTCCTGCTTTTCCAGTTTTTCCAACCATTTCTTTCATTATTTCCACTTGTGTCTTTCATTCAGTAAATTCCGAGGCTCAGAAACCTTTTACTTCAGTCCTGATTTCATATTTTCATTTTTTAAAACTGACCCATGCAATAGCGTTCTCTACATGTCTTACCTGCAAGCTCATCAGAATTATGACCACAAGACAGCGTATCACCTATAATGTTAGGTGGAGTAATGAACAGGCCTTTCTCTGTGGTGAACCTCTTTATATGTCCACAGAGACAGTGGCATTGGTAATTCCATTTGGAGGAGAAACCAATGAATTCCCTTGGGAAAGGAAGGAGGGATGCTGTCTGCCATGACAGGCTGATTTTGTAGTGTTAAAGAACCCTTCATGCTGCCATATGAATGTACCTTAGATTTCATAGCCTTCTCCAGGATGTTATGGAACACTGAAAGACCAAATGCTGTATGTTTACTTAAAGCCACTTCTCCTAACAGTCACTTAAGACATTTCCAGAGCTTTTTAGTGATAAGTATCTCAATTGGAAAAGAAGGGCTTGCAAACTTCACTTTTCATATATGAGAATCAGTGTTCATGGCCCCAGTAGGAGAACTTGCACTTAGAGTCCCATTTCCAAACCTGGACAGAAGTGTAGTCTTTGCTCTATGGCCTATCCTGCAGCCCAAGATGGGAGGGTACAGGAACAAGTGCAGGATCTGTTTGCTTTGTGACAGAGCTGCAGACCCGAATTCCACAGACTCAAATGTTAACAGCCTGGAAGTCAAAATCCAAAAACTACAATCCAGATGGAAAAGAGGGAAGGGTTTAGGAGGGCAAATTCTGGGGAAGGGATTAGTCATGAGATATGACAAGGAAAAAAAACCTTCAGTTTAAAAACATGTGATTGGAATTCCTGTCAGCTGATGAGGCTCCAGGAGTCTTTAATAAATCAAAGCTTCACTGGCCTCAAGAAGCCAGTGGAATTATCAGATTTCTGTGCTCTACATTTCAGATTTCCTTCGTTTCTAATCCTGGGGCTATGAAATGGGTAGACTTTTAGAGCCTTCTAATTCATTCTATGGAAGACTCTGCAACAGTACAGTATTACAATGTTGACTTTGTTGTACAAGTGTTGTATCTTACTGTAAAATGTTAAAGCTTCTTGAGAAATAAACCAATCACCTCATTTATTAGGAAGTTTGAACTTGTGATGACAGAAATCCTGACATTTTGAGCAACCTCATACATAGCAACAAGCATGTGGTTTTGGTCACATCAAATAACTGGGGTTCTCAGTGGGGTATTTCAGATGGCCACAATGACATACATGGATTTAAGTATTTAGTTTCTGAACTAAATACTTAGTATTTTTTCAATCAATGAAGTTATTGTTGTCTTATGAAGGAAGTGTTACTGTGCAGTCCACACCCCGCTTTGACCCATTTCTTTCCAAGTTCACTTGGGATGCTTTGTAACTGCTGTATCCTTGAAACTTCTATTAGAACTCCTGTTTATACTTGTTCTTATTAAGATATACATGTTGTGTTCTGGTTTAGTTTCTAAAATAAATCCCCTTTTAAAACTGTAAATTGGGGCTGGAAAGATGGTTCAGTGGTTAACGCACTGACTACTCCTGCAGTTTAGTTTAATTCCCAGCACTCACATGGTGGCTAACAACTGTACATAACTCCAGTTCCTGGGAACCCAATTGCTTCTTCTGACCTCCACCAGTATTACACAACACAGATGTACCCAAGCACATAAAATAAAAATAAGAAATTAAATAATTTAAAGGTAAATACATGCCTTTTTTGGGCTTTTTTTTTTTTTTGGATTTGATCTTTGGGGATTTCAACTTTCAAGATATGACATTTAACAACTGTGTCTTTTGGATTATGGCACTAAATTGCTTTGAGGGTCAGTGTTGTTAATGTAGTTTAGACATTTGGTAAGATGGTTAACTTCTCCTGTCTTAGCTTTTTCTATCCATTAAGGCTGTTGGTGAAGATTAATTGATAGCATGTATATTAGAGAAAATTTAAAATCCCATACATTTATCGTTACTATATAATTGTGATTACAATGCAAGTTAGTTAGATATGACAATTAAATGGAGTTTTTATTTTGTGCAAAGCTAGGTAGCCCATTTGGATATTAAGAGCATAACTATGCAAGGATTAAAAATATCTCTATGTATGTTTCTACTGGAAGTTATCCCTAAGACAAGGATTAAAATGCAAGTGTGTTGGAGATCATTCTAGGAGATGATGCCATGAAACAATAAGAGAAAGTGGAGTGATACAGGGAGGGGACAACAGGAAAAAGGCTGTGTCAGGAAGCCAGTTACTAAAGTGGGTGCTTGCAGCTCAGTCTTATGGGAAGACTCTGAAACACTATACAGTGCATGCCTCAGATTTCCCACTGTACAGCTACAGGAACTGAAGGTATTTGTGCACACAGTCCCATTGCTCTAAGGCTTCTGGAGGGGAGATATTAATTCTCCATACTCAATCTTGCTACTTGTGGGAAGTATGTAAAAGTGTGTGGGGTAGTACTAGAACTTTGTGCCAAATCCAGAAGTATTTTCCTCTGCTGCTGAAGAATCCAAAATTTAGATAATTTCTGTATTGCATCAAAATTCCTTTGAGGTTGAGACTGGTTTGTATATCATATACTCATGATGCCAAACATTGAGCTGTGTACCTGGAAGATGATTCTTCAATGTCTGTTGAACATGATGATAATTAACACAAAAATAGCTAACAAATGAATATACATAGTTTATGCTGAGGATATATCTGAGTTTTGTGACAAATTTACTTATGGGACAAGTGCTGTTAGAGTGAACCACATAGTATAGGTGAGCAATCTTGCCTGAAGGGATGGGGTGAAAAGGCAAAAAATAGAGTTAGGAATGCCTTTGAACTGGAATGCATAATTTACAGACAACTTGCAGTAATAATAAAAGACCCTAAAATCAACAATGCCTGGAAATCAGAAGCAAAATTCCTTCACACTGTCAATAGCATTTAAAAAGGACCTTCAAAACTGGTTATATGTAGCCCAATTGTTCTTAAACTGTTTTTGTAAAACTGTTGCCACCTACTAGAATTTTCATGGAAACATGAGGGGAAAAATTACCCTGTGAACTTTTTCTTTTCTTATTAAGGTAAGAAAATAAATAAAGATGAAACTTTGTGTATGCATCTGAAATCTAGATAAGAGTTCCTTTGTGGCTCTCACTAATATAGAAAGATCTATTTAGATTTTCTCACTTCCCCTTTCCTTTCAAACCTGATTCAGTTAGCCTTGGCTTCCACCCCCTCTTTTCCCAGTTATAAAACCGAATGGAATGTTTGCACCGAAGGGACAAGTCTGTGCAGTGACTCAGAGGAAACAAGCTTTATAAACCGTGTTTCCCTAAAACTTCAGTACAAACATGACCGTGGCTCTGTTCCAGATTGGACAGGGCAGCACTCAGTGGTATGGCCCCTGGCAAGACGGATGTTGGAGGGGCCACGACCTGGGCTGCAAATGGCCTTGGTGTGACAGCACTCCTTGGTGATCTTTCATCTCCAAGGGTCAAAACAATGATGGCTGAAATGAATTCAAAGAAATAGGGCTTTTCTTGAACGGGATATTCTCTTTGCAGGTGCACTGTAGTTTGGCTTGGCTGTAATTCCCTTAATAGCAAATGTCTTCTCAACTGTGTCTATGAGTTTTCTTCTTTATAGAATTCCTTTGGCCTAGGACCTAGGCTGACCATAGCTATCTGGAATACAAAAGGGTTACAAGGACGTTTTGTTTTACCTCTACAGTCAATGAGATGTGGTTTTGAATCACAATTTGCCACTTCATATTTTCAATTGAGAAATGTTTACAAAGGACTGATTTTCTCCCAGGCATATTTTCATCTAAGATTTTAGAATGACGTCGTGAGCGAAAGATAGGGTTTTTCCTGTTGTTATTTTCTAATTGGAAAGAAAAAATATCCTAAAACTAAAAATCAGAATGATGAACTGAAAATGATGGAGATGATGCTATAGAAATTACGTAGGCCACCAGACTGGATAGTTGGAGAAAGTCTTCAAGAGATGGTGAGAATGAAATGCCATTGGAGATGTGAATGTCAGGAAAGGGTCTACCAGGAAAATAACATGACTGGAAGAGGCATTTCATAAACAAAAATACCATGTGTGGTGAATGGGAGAAAGAATTAAGAGAGAAGGTTGGGTGTATTCCCTAGAGGTGGCAGCCATCTTTGAGATACCACCAGTAGAGTGGTGAGTCTATTTCTCCAACCTTTGAAACCAGGCTGCTTCCCGACTGCTGAGACTACATTTAAGACACCTGGCAGCTTCAGCTTGGTTCTCTGTGCATGGTTCCAAACTAGTATTTAAGATCCATAAAACAAATACACCAAATGCTGAAGAGGTTGTGGGGAAAGGGGAATGCTTATCCACTGCTGGTGGGAATGTAAACTAGTACAACCACTGTGGAAAGCAGTATGAACACTTAAAAGACTCAAAATGAGCCTACCACCTGACACAGTCATACCACTCCTGGGTATACACCCACAAGACTCATCCTACAGCAAAGATACATGCACATCCATGTTTATTGCAGCTCTCTTCACAATAGTGAAGAGCTGGAACCAACCTAAGTGCCCCTCAACTGACGAGTGGATAACAAAAATGTGGTACATCTATACAGTGGAGTTCTATGCAGCAGTAAAGAAAAATGACATCATGAACTTTGCAGGTAAATAGATGGGCTAGCACCAAATACCCAGTTGAAAGGCAAGCTGAGCAACATTATTGTTATAGTCCTTTTTATCTGAAGGGAACTATGCTGTTATAATGTGAATCTCTTAACGGGCTCTAAAATTAACTTACCACTTATTTTCAGACATTGTAATTGCTGTATATGAGTGGAAGTTATGTATTCATATATTAGAATAATATAAAATTCAAGACAAATGTGAATTCCCAAACATATTTTGGAATTAACATACAGTTTATTTTCAGAGGTCATAACTTTGGTAGATATGTAATTTTATATAGGCATATTTCGAAGCAATGCAAATGGGAGGAGCAACAACAACATAAGGACTGGGACAAAGAACTAACTGAAAAAGTTAAATTCTGCCCCAAATAATAAACCTCTGAAGAGAAAAACTTTAAAAAGACTGAGAAAAAGATACAAGACATGTATGGCAGAATGCAGGAACTGGGGTGGGGTTGGGGTCAGGGAAAGGGGAACATGTCTAGATTGGACTGATAAATGATATATAAAATACACAAACAGGGGCTGGAGAGATGGCCTAGCAGTTAAGAGCGCTGACCACTCTTACAGAGGACCCGGGTTCGATCCCCAGCACCCACATGGCAGCTGAGAACCGTCTGAAACTCCAATTCCAGGAGAACTCCAGTTCCAGGGGAATCTGACACCCTCTTCTGACCTCCGCGGCATTGCACGACACGGGTGCACAGACCTGCATGCAGACAGTACATTCATACACATACAGAAATAAATAAAATAAAATAAAAAGAGTTTAAAAAAAATAAAATACACAAACATCAATGAAAGTATTTTATTAAAAAAGAAGGCCCACTACCCCGACGAGATCTCACAGGTGTGTAGATAAATAGGAGAGGGGGGAGGGAAGGGTCCAAATTTCCAGGTGTCTCTGCCATGCAGACAAGTAGCTAAAGCTGACCAAGACTGCCTTATCTACCTTATCTGCCTTATCTAAATACCAAATGTTTCTAGGATACACTTGAAACAGAAAAAAATCTATTTGAGCTTTGCTCAAAATGTTGACACACAGAATCATGAACTCAATGGTGGTTATTTTAAGTTAATAAACTTGACAGTAATTTTCATCAAAATATATGTAAAATAGAGGGTGGAGGGTCTACTTTAACCTTGAGCCAGAATACAGGATCTACCTTGGGATGTGTCAGAAGTCACAGGAGGGCTTGTACAACAGATATAGGACTTTAAATAACTATATCACATTTGAAAAGTTATTGGTATCTATTCTTGCCCTGAGCTCATTGATTTTGGACAAGTGAAAGGAACTGTTTACTCCAACTTTAAAGTATGGTTAATTTTATGCTTACCCTAGGATTGTTTGATGACCAAATGATATAAAATATTAGCATGACACTTAGCACATGGTTAAGTATTCATGAAATGAGAACTATACTTGTTATTTTTCTGATTTAGCTTCTACATGAATAATTATGGAGACTAGCCACATTCACATTCTTTGAATCTAGTCCAGGAAGTCCTTAGTGTGGTCAGGTACACACTCAAGCACAGAGACTTTTGCCTCTATAGTTGCAGCTCCAGCAGAGCTGGCGAGTAAAACCCTTAACATTCCCCAGAGCTTCCTCCCTTCTTATATGACATTAGCTTTTTAGAGTCTCCATAATGGCAAGTTACATTAGCCAAAACAAGCCCAGGACTCTGAAATTCCCTGAAGTGGCTCCTTTGTGCCTTTCAACATAGAATATGCCAGGCTACTGCCTTGGAAGCTGCTAAATGGAATCTAGCCATCATTATGCTCAACTAGGACAAACAGGTTCACTCCTATCCTATAGGAAAATAAACTGTAAAAGCAATGATTCCTTGACCTCTTAAATTTCCATAGAACTCTCTGTGGTAATGTATTATGCTATTATAGTGTATAACAATATACTATCATATCATATCATATTATATTACAGCAATATACATGTTAAATATTGACAGTTCACCTGCCACACTGTTAGCTTACCTTTCTCACCGACCTTCTTATCAGGGGGGTCTATTGGGCCTTGCCACCATTTTCTTAGGTCATTTAATAGATTAATTTTCCTTTTTAAAAATATTTTATTTTATATGTATGAGTGTGAATTGCCTACATGTATGTAAGTGTTCCCATGTCGTGCAATGCCCACAGAGGCCAAAAGAGGGGATTAGATTCCCTGAACTGGAGTTAAGGATGGTTGTTAGCTGCCATGTAGGTGCTGGGAACTGAACCCAGGTCAGTGCCCTTAACCACTGATCCATCTCTCCAGCCTTAGATTAATTTTCTCAAAGTCATGTTAGAAAACATTATCTCAACCTTTAAGACAAGTGCCATAAGAAAAGAAGTCTTAGCTTAAACAGACCCATAGTACATGAAGAAATTTAAGAAGTAATAAGAAATCTCCCAACTAAAAAAAGCCCAGGCCAAGACAGTTTCATGGCAGAATTCTATAAAACATTTCAAAAAGACCTACAACCATTATTACTGAAATTGTTTAGAAGGATACAAACAGAGGGAATTCTCCCAAATTCCTTCTATGAAGCCAGCATCACTCTATTACCAAAACCAGGCAAAGATACAACTAAAAAGGAGAATTATAGACCCATCTCCCTAATGAACACAGATGCCAAAATCTAAACACATACTGGCAAATGCATACAGACACCCACATAAGAAGATCATCCCATGACCAAGGGGTTGGATTCATACCAGAGATGCAAGGCATGGTTCAACATACGAAAATCAATAAACATCATCAAACACATAAATGGAATGAAAGATAAAAACCACAACACCATCTCAATTGATGCGGAAAAAAGCCTTTTGCAAAACCAACATCCCTTTCATGCTAAAGTCTTAGAGGGAATTGGATTGGAGGATCATTCCTCAATGTAATCAAAGCCATATACAGGAAACCCACAGCCAATATCATCCAAATGGGGAAATGAGATAAACATTCCCTTTAAAGGTAAGAATTCGCAAGGCTGCCCCTGTCAACCACTCTCTTCAAATACAGTGCTTGAAACAATGCTAGAGCAATAAGGCAAGAAAAAATGCAATAAAGAGTACTAAGTTGGAAAAGAGGAAGTAAAAGCTACCCTTATTTGCTGATGATATGATTGTTTACTAAGGGATGCTAAATCTCCACCAGAAAAACTCCTAGAAATGATAAAGCTTCAGCAAAGTGGCAGATACAAATTAACCTAAAAAAAAAAAACAATGGCCTTTTCTTTACACCAACAACAAGCAACTGGAGTAGGAATTCAAGGAGACCTTCCCACTCACAATAGCCCTCAAAAACAATAAAATACATAAAAAACTAAAAAAAAAAAAAAGATTCTACAACAAAAAATTTTTAAACAGTTTAACGAAGGAAATTAGAAGATATCGGAAGATGGACAAACCTCCCATGCTCATGGATTGGGGAAAAATTAACATTGTAAAAAATGTCCATTCAACAAACTCTTGTATAGATTTAACGCAATCCCAATCAAAATCCCAAGTGTTTCTTCACAGGCTTGGAAACAAAAGTCCTTAAATTCATTTGAAAAACAAAAGACCCTGAATAGCCAAAACAACCTGACGAAAAAGCTACCAGGGGAGATTCTCTGTCCAGACTTCAAGCTACATTACAGGGCTATAGTCAAAAAACAGCAGCTGGTACTGGCACAAAGAACAGACCGAGTTGACCAATGGAACAAAACCGAAGATCCAAAACCTGAGCACATACAATTTCAGCCATCTCAATTTGACAAGGGGGCCAAGAAGACACAAGGGAGAAAGACAGCATCTTCAGCAAGTGGTGCTGGCAAAACTGGATCACATCCTTGTAGAAGAATGAAATTAAACCCCTACCTCTTGCTTGTACAAGTCAACTCCAGATGGATCAAAGACCTAATGTGAAACCCCAAACTCTGAGGTGATAGAAGAAAAAGTTGGCAGACTACAAGACATAGCGTAAAAAAGACTTCCTAAACAACACCAGCTGCGCAAGAATTACCATCAACATTGACAAATAGGGACTCATTAAACCAAAGCTTCTGTACATCAAAAGAAACAATCAAGGAAGTGAAGAGAATCCCACAATTGGGAGGAGAACCTTCACCCAGAAACATCTGACAAAGCATTTGTTCCAGAATATATAACTACTCAAAAAACAAAGAAGAAAAAAACAAATGACCACTCAAAGATGGAGCAAAGAGCTGAATAGAGACTTCACAAGCAGGAATTAGAGATAGCTGAGAAACACCTTAGAAAGTGTTCTGCATCACTAATCATTAAGGAAATGCAATCAAAACCACTTCAAGATATCATCTTACTCCAATAAGACTGGCTAGGATCAAAAAAACAAATGATACCAAGTGTTGGAGAGGTTGTGGGGAACAGGGAACACTCATCCACTGTGGTGGAATGAAACTCGTACAGCCACTAGGGAAAGCAGAGTGTGAGAACCCTTGAAGACTTGGAATGAACGTGTCACCTGACCCAGCCATACCACTCCTGGGCATTTATACCTCAAGACGCACCCCACTTGCAGAGATACATGCGCGCCAAGTTTATTTCAGTTCTCTTCACAATAGCAGGAGCTGGAACTCAACCCAAGTGCCCTCAACTAATGAGTATATAGAGAAAAATGTGGTTATATCTACACAATGGAGTCTATGCAGCAGTAAGAAAGATGACACCATCAGCTTTGCAGGAAAAAATGTGCTGGAGCTAGAGGACTCATGTGAATGAAGTAACACAGTCCCAGAAAAACAAAATCAATGGTAATCCCTCATCTGTGGATGCTAGTCCAATTACCTAGTTGTAAGTATTTCTTGTGCATGTACTCCTTGAGCTTTTGTCACAAGACTTTTAAAAAGGATATTTATAAAAAACAAAACAAAACAGACAACAAAAGACTGCGATCAAAGAACGACTGAAAAGTGAAACTTCTGCTCAAAACAGTCAACTTCTCATGGAGAATATTGAGAAAGACTGAAGAAAGGAGATAAAAAGCATGTTTGGCAGAATGCATGAGCCTCTGGTGGGGTGGGGGGAGAGGGTGGGGGACACAGGTCTAGATTTGATTAAAAATATAAATAAATTAAATAAATAAATAAATAAATAAATAAATAAATAAATAAGAAAAGAAAAAGAAAAATGTCTTAAGCCAGACATGGTGGCACACGCCTTTAATCCTAGAACTTGGGAGGCAGAGGCAGGTGGATCTTTGTGAGTTCAAGGCCACCTTGGTCTACAGAGTGAGTTCCAGGACAGCTGGGGCTACAGGGAGACCCTGTCTTGAAAAAGACCAAAAAAAAAAAAATGAAAGGAAAAGAAGTCTTCGTTGAATCACTTTTCCTTTCCCTGTTTCCAAATCATGGACTCAGTGCACATCAGCATGTTAAGGCCTGAGACTACATTGCTGAAGACATTAATATATGAGCTGTAGGACAGACAAGGAGAAATCAAGCTGGGGCTGGATTCAGAGACTCATCTATACTGTCCACTGTTCATAGTGCTGGAAGGTGCTATGCATACTGCTAGAAGGAAAATTAACCAATCCTACCTAGTTGTGACTCCTGTGAACTACCATAACAACCTGCCTGGTAAGATATGTCCACTGCTGCAATAGAAGCATGAGTGTTATGAGAGTAACCAACCACTCTTCATTGGATTTAGGTTCCACTTCATAAGAAGGTGTCCATAACCAATACTGATATCAGGCTTAGGAACCTGAGGCTAGACAGGTTACAGGACATAGGGGAGAACTTAATACTAGTTTTCTAGTAAATAGCTACCATATTAAAATAACTCCTAATGACTTGTTGTAGTGTAGATTAAGGCATCTTACAACTCTCAGTAGAGAAGTTTCCCTATGTAGCAGAATTAATGCACAAACCCACAACTGGCTAATATGAAGAGAAGAGGAGGCTATAGAATGCATATCCTTGAATAGGACACTTATTTCAAACCTCTGCCTCCCAAGGCACAGGGTTCATTCCTGAAGAAGGGGTGAAAAGATTGTCAGAGCCAGAGGAGGTGAGTGACCACAGGGAAACCGTTTTCTAGACAGGTAGTCAGTTCCTTGTATGAATGCACAGCAGTGATGTCAGCATACACAAGTCCCACTCATGCTCAAACTAGACAACATCCCAGCATAGATCCGAGGAAGTGGGCAAGAAGTCCCAACCAACCTAAGGAACTTTTGGCAGCTGCTGGCTGCTGGGAGGGGACAAAACATCTCTTTCAAATATTGGTAGGTTATCCAGGCTCCAGTAGATGTACCCACATTGAAGGACACACACACACACACACACACACACACACCTATATATGCATATAGAGTCTAATTTAAATATATATATTATATAATGGAGTACATTAAATTAGACAGTGAGCATTAAGGGGAGGTACAGATATGGGAAGGATCTAAATACCACCAACTTTTATTGTATGAAAATCACAAAATTTTAATAAAAAAGACCTGAGAACCATATGGAATTAATTTGGCTTCATCCAGCATTTAATAAGCCTATATTCAAGACTCTTTACTGAGTCTGTCCCACAAGAATTAATATTCAATAAAATATTGTTTAAGAAATGTTGCTTTTAATTCTTTCTCCACTTCTAGGGATGCTGAGACTTAAATTTTAGTTTTTCTCCTGTCTATTTTGATTATAATAAACACAAGTAGTTCCAGAATGTTTTGTTCTCCTGGGTGTCAGTTGTTATTTCATAATAAAAGCAGAGTGGCTAAGTTTGAATCAGAAATCTATTGTTTGCTAGCCGTATGACCCATGGAAAATTATTTTATCTGCACCTCAGTTTCTTTATGGATAAAATGAAGCTAACTAATTAATTTATGCATTCTTCAGTAGGGTTCCCATAATTATTAAATTGATGATGAACAAAAACTGAATTTAACATTACTTGTTATTACTGTAATTATTTTATTGTTACTGTTTTTATTCAAAACAAGGCTATTTCTTTTATAAGAAACCTTTGCTTTAGATGTGACTACAGCTAGATACGTTTCACTTGAACTCAAATGAGTCACTTTGGATTTGTTTTAAATTTTTATGGGGCTAGAGATTGAATCCAGGGCCTTATACATGCTCTTAAGTGATCTAGAACTGATCTATGGCTCCAGTGTACTGTACTCATTTTGAGCCACACTGCTCTACAGCATCTAACTTGTGATGAGAGTTGAATCAGTTATATAGCACATACCATTATGAGAAACATGCTAGTTAAATGATTTTCCTCTCTGACTGATTCAGCTTCTCCTGTTTGGACAGTCAGAGTCAATCTCAGAGAAAGAAGCAGCAGCTCCTTGACCCCAGCGATCATGGTATGCACATGAGAGAGATCTTCCAAGTTCACAAGAATAAAGCATGCTCGGCAATATTTAAAGTAAAGAAAGGAAGAACAGCGTTGAATTGAATGAAGATCATGTAAACAGGTTTCCAAAATCTGACTCTACATGATGGGCTTTCTTAGATGATGACTATACAGTCATCTTCTATATTTCCGAGTTCTGCATTCACAGGTTCAACCAACTGAAGACTGAAAATACTGAAAATCGTATTCGTACTGAATATGTACAGACATTTTTTCTTTTCAACATTCCCTAAGCAATAAAATGCAATACAGCAACTATTTTCATCCCATCCATATTGTATTAGACATTATAGTCCACTGATGGTTTCAGGTATATGAGGGGAACCAAGTGTGTAATCTCAATGTTCAAATGGCGGAGGCAGAAGAAACTTGAATTTCTTGAGTGACAGATTATCTTAGAAAACAAAACAAATCCAAACAAAACAACAACCCACCTAAAAAAAAAAAAGGGTCTGAGGATGTAGATTCATGGTAGTGTACTTTCCCCAGGATGTACAAGGTACAGAGGTCAATCCCAAGCACTGATTCCCCCCTCAAAAAAAGGGGAAAAAAACTATATGAGAAGACACGGGTAGCTTTTATACAAATATAGCATTTTATGTGAGGGAAACTTATGAATCTAAGGATTTGATAATTCTAGAAGACTATGAAGTGATGAGCTCTTATTAATGGGAGAAATCCAGGTTAGATGTTCCCTTCCAATTTCCATGTCTTACCCTGCAAGCAGCTACCCATGCAGAGAGGATTGCATACATATTAAAATATTTTTATTAACTTATCCTTGCAACATTAATGCTATCTGATGGCAAATGTACAAAGGCTGATTGTATAAAGATCAGGTTCATTGTCCTTGTAAGTCTCCTGACTGTGTAACAATAGGCATTCAGGCAGATATTCTTTTGAGCAAAGGTAGAATTAATCTGTAATGCCAAGGACAAATGCTCCACAGAACTGCTCTTGCTATCATTTGGGGATGGAGTTCTTGACTGCGTTCTGTCCATCTTTGAACAGAACATGATGTTCTATGGCAGAGAGGAGTGGGCATCCTGAAGGATAGTGCCATGCTCCCTTGTTCATCCCCAGGCTGCGTGTGTGCAAGGCAGCAGGCAGAACCAGAGTGTAGAATGGATGACCTAAGGCATTAATAAATGAAGTGCTTTTTCCTTGAATTATCCAAGGAAACTATTTTGTGTCCAAATTACTAATTTTCAGTTGTCTACTTTTCCCAGGGACTGAAGTTTACTTTAATAAAAAAAAAATCAAGTTGGAGCCTTTTTCAAAAGCATTCTTTCTGGAATCCACTATCTGATATGAACATGGAAGCAGTAGCTCCTTATCCTTCTCCACAGTGCTGTCAGCTTCAGGACCATTCCATATGTTTCCCAAACCAAGAAGACAAACATCTCTCAAACACAATGCAGACAAGTGCCTACTGCTACATAATGGAAAGTAAACAAAATTGTTCTTACTTGGGACTCTTACATAAATAAGAATATATTTTTTAATTTTAAGGTTTTTTTATTTTTTAATCATTTATTTATTATTTTTTTATGGTATGAATGCATGTAGGTTTGTGCACCCATGTCATGCAATGCTGCAGAGGTCAGAAGAGGCTGTCAGATTCCCCTGGAACTGGAGTTAAAGACAGTTCTCAGTCACCATGTGGATGCTGGGGATCAAACCCGGGTCCTCTGTAAGAGCAGTCGGTGCTCTTAACTGCTGAGCCATCTCTCTAGCCCCAAGAATGTCTTTTAAGCCCTCAGGCCAGAAAACTTCCCTAGAGTAATGCTAAATAATTGCATGGCATTTCTTTCTTCACAAAAAATAGCAATATCGACTCTTTAATATGTGGGGTTCATCTTCTTTCATACAAAGGCAAGCTATAAAATAGATGCTAGAATACACAATATAAACATCTCCTTATGACCAAAGATCTTCTAAAAATATATTCTGACATTTAAATCAAAGGGAATAAAAAGTTATAAAAATATTTCTATTGGCAATATATTTTTCCTGCTGTTTCACAGAATCCAAAGGACAGGGAACAGAGCCACTGGGAA
Organism: Rhizomys pruinosus; assembly: GCA_009823505.1. Classification (NCBI taxonomy): domain Eukaryota; kingdom Metazoa; phylum Chordata; class Mammalia; order Rodentia; family Spalacidae; genus Rhizomys; species Rhizomys pruinosus. The sequence continues at coordinate 739,084 of VZQC01009682.1, read as the reverse complement.
TGTATTTGATAGTAATTCACACAGAATATGCTGGAATATTTTTCCTACAAGTGATCCTACATTCAGGAAGAATCTTCCTGCAGCTTCTAATTCAAACCACATATCCTGGATTTAAGATCAGGCTTCAGGATTCAGACTTTTAACTGCCTCGCATAAAGGACAGGGAACAGACCAAAGAAATCCTTGACAATTCTGAAATAGAGTTAGGAGAGGAAAAACTCTAAACCAAGAGAGAGTTGTTCACAGACTTTAATATGTACAAAATTGGCATCAGGCATGTTGCTATGAATATCTGTGGATTCGGCTTTAAAGGTTCTTCATGATAAAGAGACACATCTTTAAAACCTCAAACAAAGGATTTTTTGCCAGTTTGTTTATTTTGTCTTTTTTTGATTCTTTGCAGCTAGACTGTAAATCACACATTAACTTTGGAGAGCAATTTTAGTGTCCCCCCTCCCTCTGTGCATGTGTACGTGTGTGTGTGTGTGTGTGTGTGTGTGTGTGTGTGTGTGTGTCTATCATTCCAAATTAAATTAATAAATGCACTGAACTGCAAAAATACAAAACATAGGACTTAAGCAAAATGGCAGTTTAGAGAACAATGATAGTTCATATTTATGAATATAAAAGGAAAAAATTCCTTTAGTTCTTTTGGAGCCAATAGTAGATCTTTTGTATCCTGGGATACTCCACAACTCAACAACACCAGGATCCATTCATTAACAAGTGCTTAATATCTGTTTATTAAGTGGATGAGATGTAAGAGATTGAATCATGGGATTCAAATTAAGGGTCCAAGGATATTTGTATTATTGCACATCAGTTTAGCAAGGCACTTCTAATATGTTATATTTCTTAATTCTGTATGGAACTTATTATCATCCTGACCCTATCAATTGGTTAATTAAGGATCAGAAGCTTAAGTAGCCTTCAAACCACAAATAGCAGGTACCTCACAGAACCACTAATTAACTCCTTGAACTCTTTCCATTCTTATTTCTATTTCCTATTGTGATTCATTCTTTATCCACAGTAGGTTTTGTTCAGATGTATTTTAAATCCTTAATATTATAGACTCCAAGTAGTCTGATGGAAGACTGTTAAAGTCTTACCACTTCCAACTGAATAAACACTTCACTTTTATGCATCTTACTTTTGAAAATTTATTCTCTTTATTTCGTGTGTATGAGTGTATTGCCTGCATGTGTATAAGTGTGCCCATGTCGTGCCATGCCCACAGAAGTCATTGGATCCCCTGGAACTGGAGTTACGGGTAATTGTTAGCTACCATTTGGGTGCTGGGAATTTAACCTGGGTCCTCTGCAAGAAGAGTCAGTGCTCTTAACTGCTGAGCCATCTCTCCAGCTTCCATTTTTATACATTTTCATGAACTGTGTACCAGTTAAAGAAGCAGCGAGACATTTTGTCAAATATCAGACATTTCACACTGGGCACCTCATCTAATGATAAGGTCCTTTATCTCTCTCTAGAAAGTGGTTGTCGGTCAGTCTATATCTTGTTTTAAGAGACTTTCCTTTGTAAACCAGTGTATTGTACATATATCCTTGACTCAATTTCTGCTCAAACAAATGCCACTTTGTGGTATAAACAGGGTATTTACATGATTCTCATTATTCTTCCTGTATTAGATTTTAATTTTATTATATAATAATTGATATCTGTCTATCTATACATATATATATATATTTATGAAGCTTTTAATTATAATATGGAAATAAACATCCCTGAACCCACCACCAATTCTAAGTACTAGAACATTCTGATCATGATTAAAAGAGCCCTGTATATTTTCCTTTAAGTTCATTTTGGCCTTTCCAGTTTGTGTTTTTAAGTCTTAAAAATAAAAAATAGTTTTGCCTCATATACAAATATTCATGAAAGGTATCTTCAGTTTTGCTTGGCTTCTTTTTTGACCTTGTAAAGATAACATCCTATTGTAGGTAGTCTTTGTGATTTTCTATTTTTTCCCTTCTTTTTTTCTGTTTATATATTTTTTAATTTTATTTATTTATTTTTAAGGGATTCTACATATAATAACACAGTTGTTTGCAGATAACATTGATGTTACTCAGTTTGACATACAATTAGGTAATTGGTGCATTTTGCAAGTATCTATGTCCAAATTTTGAACAACCCCAGGTTCCCATAGTCCAGTTGGAGAAGCTTGTATGCACAGGCATGTTGATCAATTAGGAGTCCAGACTATATTCCTGTAGTCTCATGATTCACTCCTATCTCTCCGAAGCCCTTACATTCTACCACGCTTCCTCTTCCGCAATTTGTTCCCTGGGCTTTGGGAAAGGGGCACAAGTGGGTGAGAAGAAAACAGTCTACTTTCTTTGGAGTTGTCATTTTGGCCTCTAGTCTGTTCAGGTTGTTTCCCTTCATGGGTTGACAGCTTTTCCAGTGATACCTTTTTAGTCATACTAACAAAGCACAAGCAATTGGATGTACAGGCATTTAAGCAGTACTAATTATTATGTCAAGCTAAGCTGTGAGCATAGACACAGATGCTTGGATGGTATGCTAATCCGCAAACTGTGGTTTCTCTATAAAGGGTGACAAGTTCTTATTGTGGCTTATAACATCTCCTAACCACTAGAGGACATAAGCTTGTGGCATCCACTGTGAGTTATTCCTCCAAGGAGAGAGCTAATAGCCAATTAGATTTGGGATATATATAGACACTTGGCTGCCACTGCTGCACAGTATCTCCAGGCTGTTGAGGTGTAGCTGATACTGATGGAGGAGTCTTGCTTATCTTAGGGAGACCAATATTTTGCTGTATTGCTTTAGTGGCCTTTGGTAATGCTCTCTGGCATTTCAGAGGCCAGTCGTACGCTAGCAAGTGATGTCTCATAACATTTTTTCATGCTTACGCCAGGTCTTCAACAACAGGGACTTACTGCCTTTCTCCTTGCATATATCCCACTTATAGGCAAAAGGCCTTTATAATTTATATTTTTATCAGGAGACCGTATTTTATAGCTTATTAGTGTAGATCATTTATGATGTTATTTCATTCTGTGAACATGACACAGAAAATGTTTGAGTGAATGCATGAATGAACAGTGTTTCATTGCCTTATAGTTAAGTAAATTATCCTATTGGGATTTCCTGTAAGTACAGGAATCATTGCTGAATACTGAAAAGACACTAAATGAGCTAATGAAAGAACTGGGTTCTGACCCAAGATTCGACAGTAATTGTCATCAAACTCTGAGCAAATTACTCAACCTTTTTGATTCCAAGTAGCAATACTAATAGATGGAATAACAATAATTTTGGAGTATTCTTTGATATTTATACAAATGTTTTAAAAATCATAATTTGATATATATATATATCAATATAACATGTATATATATGTATATAAAATAAAATTTGTCATTCCTTATGGGGAAAAAATCCCACACATTTATTGATATTTTAAAATGAGCCCAAGGTAAATTTATTTTTTGCATCAAGACTTTCTGAGGATGGTTGTGACACCTAAAAGATAAAGAATAGACAGAAAAAGGGGGTAGGGAGAGGGAGGAAGGAGAGGGAGGAGGGAGGAGGTCTTGGCGCCTAAGCTGGTATACTTTATATGCCAGGTGTACCTATGGTACCAAGCTTTTGCTACAAAATCAAGCTATTTTTAACTTTAAGAAAGCAGAAAGAATCCCCCCCCCCTTTTTTTAAGTGGGACAACCAATCCTTTCCAATCAGCTTGCCTAAATGAAATATTCCTCTTTTGTGTCAAAATAAGAAGTGATATGTATAGTTGGACCCTAAGAAGGAATATAATCTTCAGCAGGTGATTCCAGATATAAAATAACAACAGCAGAAATATGTACTTATCTTGAAGTAAGAATCTATATTCCAGAGAAATGAGATTTTCTCTTCTTCCTTCATCTTGGACTCACATGGACAGGCACAGACTCTGTGAGCAGCTTTGTCATCTGCCTGTTTCCAAAGCAGCACAGTGGAAATGACCCTGGGATTTAGAAGTGACTTGTACCTGTGTTCCCTAGCATTAATAGTCTTGTCTTCTATTCTATTGTCTGTGACATAGAAGGCTAACAATACTGTTCCTCTCCTGATGTAGGACTTAAATGTGGTTATGTGTATAAAGTCTGAAGTAGATGCTGATGTTCTAAGATCTGAGTTATAAAATAGGATTCTGAATCCTAATACAAAGTTTGTGGTTTGATGTCTTCCTCCTCCCATTCATTGGCTAATTGCTTCCCTATCTTCCTACCCCTGACCTGATACATCCACAGATTGCCTGTTCAAGCCACCTGCTGACCGGCTCCTACACCACGAGCTGTGAACATTTCTTTCCATGGAACCTCACTTCCTCTGTCCTATGCGTCCACCCTGTGTTCTTTCCCCTCAGCTGAGGTTCCACCCTCCTCTCCTTCCTAAAACAATAGCTAGGCCTACCATAGTGGGAGCCAAAGGACTTTTTTCCGCTTTCTCTTCCCTCAGAGCTTCAAGCACTGGGTTTCGATGTGGACTCTGTACAAAGTTTACACAGCCACAGAGATCCACTCTCAAGACTGAGGAAGAAAAGACCCTGGACAGGAAGCTTTCACTCTTTACAAATTGTGCAAAAGCAGATTTAAATAACCCAGGAACCATCTGGAAAAAGTGCAAGCCTCTCTCTGTTAGGATCTGTGTGACACAGACACCACGGGATCATTATTAATAGAAACTCATGGAACTGCACCTACAGCTTTAATTCTGTTTCATGCCTCTAATGAGAATTTTAATGGATCAGTCAGAAGGAGAAAAACAAGTAAGTTCTTTGAGGATAAGAATGATTGAAATCTTTAAATTAAATATGATTAACCATGCATGCACTGGAGCCAGGACAGAAAGCCAGCTCTAGGGGCTCCTTAGTCAACCTTCGCTCTCTGTTATTGTCGGAACTTCACGTTCTTCTTCACATTTTCCAGGTCAAATTCTGGAGGAACACAGTTGGGCTAGTTAAGGCTACCGTGAATACCCTGACTGCATGAAAGAAGCAATTTGCATAAAACCACCTGGCAGGTCTCTTGTCCACCTGCCCCTGTGGAGTGCTTTGTGGAGAACAGCCTGAAGCTTTCCAACTGAAGAAAAACATGACTGACAGATCCAGGACACTGAATCATCAGGGCCCACTAAATAAGAGGAACAGAAATGGCTTTGAGTAGATCAGTATCTCCACTTACCTCCCCCTCCACTCTTACAACTCAACCCTCCTCCTCAACCTCTAAACCAGCAAGATGATTCTTATAGACAGATATACGTCAGTCCCAGTCATCCTCCTCCTCCCCCATCTCTCTCTCTCTCTCTCTCTCTCTCTCTCTCTCTCTCTCTCTCTCGTTCTGCCTCTCTCTTTTCTTTCTCTCAATATCTCCAAAATGCATATTCAGTTTCTTAAAACTAAAAATAACTGTGAATATTATTCTGGTTCTGGTGGGTGGAGACAAAAGGCTTTAAAGAAGAAGAAAGTAGCTCAAGGAATTTCCCTTAAAATTGCTAGAATTGGATCCAGTACTGAATTTTATTTCCCACCTCAAAACCCACATCCTGTTCCTATACTTACCAGCTCTGAGACCTTGAAGAAGTCACAGCTCAGCTTTTTCATCTGTGTAATGGTGCAATGCTATAAACCTCCAAACTCTCATGAGACTTCAATGATGCACTGCATGGAATGTGCTCAGCTCTATTGCAGGTACATAGCAGTGCTCAATATATTTTAGCCATTTTATAGCTTCAATATGATTAACTCATTTATGAATTCTCCAAACATGTGATCATATTAGCATCTATTCAGGACTTGCTCTGTGTGCAATATTTCATGAAAGCCAGACAATGCACCCCCAAATCCCTTAAAATTTCTGGAATTAAAGTCATTTATAAATTTTAACAACCTCTTGATTGCACTTTCTTTTTTTTAAATTTTTATTAATGTCTTTTTTAACCACAAATGCAAGTATTTTGAAACTCAGTGAATTTTGCTATTCTAAGCTACAGATTTTGAATAATACATGTATGTAATTAAGATGGAAATTCACTTGAAAATCAATTTCAAAATAATGATAAAAGTTTATAGCACTTAAATAGACTGAGATATTATGCCAAAAAGACATCATCAAGTTTGATAAAGCACACACTGCTTTAAAGGTTATGAATCTTTGTAATTCTTACATGACATTTCTTCTCAAAACAAGTATACCATGTTTTTATTTTCTTGAATGAAAATTCTGTGCCAACTCATATCCTTCCCAAACACTCCTCACTATGCAGAAACTTATCAGTGTGTGTGCAGGATGGAGGGGGGGGGTGAGTAAGGAAGTAGTTTTCAGTTTCAAGTTTCCAAAGGGTTATTATAAATAAGGAGTATGTTGGAACAATGGAATTTTCTAGTTTGTTTAAGTTTCTACGTACGTTTTGGTTAACCCTTTACAGTTTGATTCATGTTGAAATGTATTGTATGTAATATGTATACATATATATACATATATATATGGCTATATATATGGATACATATATATATATATATATATATGGATAGATGTGTGTTTGTGTTACTTGATAATGAGGAAGAATGTTAATTCTCATACAGGCATTTAAGAAATATTTATTGACTGACTACATTACACTGTATTTGTTCATTGTGTAAAAGAATATGCAAAGGGTGGGACAGTTCCTAGGACACCAGGGAGCCAGGCTTCCAAGCACTTTTGAAATAGCAACTCACAAGATATTTTCTATCATAACCCATTGCCAGTTACATGTGTTTATACTTATATAAATAGTTCAAGTGAAATGTTGAAAAAGTATACTTGTCAGTTACCAAAGATTCTGATTTTTTTTTAAACAACTCTTTTAAAAATTTTATTTTTTTAAATGTGTATAAATGTATTGTCTGCATGCAGGTCTGTGCACTCGTGTCGTGCAATGCTGCATGGAGGTCAGAAGAGGGCTTCTTCCCCTGGAACTGGAGTCAAAGACGGTTCTCAGCCACCATGTGGGTGCTGGGGATCGAACCCGGGTCCTCGGCAAGAGCAGTCAGCACTCCTAACCGCTAGGTCATCTCTCCAGCCCAAGATTCTGGTTATTTTATCATTTCTGTTCTGCTTCATTTTTTTAAAAAAAGAATGATATTTTCACACTAAAATTAATTTTAGGTTGTTTTTAGAAATACTTTAAGTTAAAAATGTTTTATTTCTATTTTGTGAACTTGGAGAGAAAAAAAAAGTTCCTATAGATATTTTCTTTAAGTTTAGAAAAATGGAACTGAATTATTTAGTTAATACTAAATTGTAAATGTGTATTTTTTTTTCTCTTTTTCCCACACTTGGTGAATGAGGGTAAATGTGTATTTTTAAATTAACTTTCAGTTACTGTTATTTAATCAGTAATTTAGGGAATTTTCTAAAGCTTTTTTTTATGTTGCATTTTCTGTATTACAGATCAGATAAGCAAATTTGTGGGAAACTAGAGGTTATAAAACAGGCCTTAAAAATCCAGTATTATTAACCCACTTGGAAAAAGGGATGTTGTTGTTGTTGTTGTTGTTGTTGTTAATGATGTTTGCTACAGTTCTGTATCCTGTGCTTGGAAACTTTAAAAATAATAGTGAATTTTTGTTTATTTTATATATAACATCTCAGTGAATCTTAATCGCCTTTCTACCCCCTAGCCACTGGTGTCTTCCCCTCCCCCTGCACCCCTGGGGTTCACGCATTCTGTCCTTTGTGTTAGGGCCTATTGTGCCAAAATTTATCAAAGTATCCATACATGAAAGAACTCAGTGATTAATGAAAACATTTGAAAAGTAAGACATTCTCAATCAAGGATTACACTAAAATTTATGGCCTTAAGGTGCCTAGTACAAAATTAAGACTTAGAAACAATCTAGGAAGTGGTATCTAATCAACGGATAATGTAAACACATTATAAAATCAGTCCTTATTACTGATTTCTGTTTGCATTTAAGTACTGTCAGGAATAATTTCTGTAGCAGTTTATAAAATGTTACATGGCAGGGCGTGGTGGCGCACACCTTTAATCCTAGCACTTGGGAGGCAGAGGCAGGCGGATCTTTGTGAGTTCAAGGCCAGCCTGGTCTACAGAGTGAGTTCCAGGACAGCTGGGACTACAGGGAGACCAAAAAAAAAAAAAAAATGTTACATGATCAGCAGGCCACATACTTTTTAAAATTTTCTTTTTTTAATTATTATTATTATTAATTTTTATTTATTCTTGTATGTGTATGAATGTACTGTCTGCATGTAGCTTTGTGCACCTGTGTTGTGCAATGCTGCAGAGGTCAGAAGAGGGAGTCAGATTCCCCTGGAACTGGAGTTAGAGACGGTTTTCAGCCTCCATGTGGGTGCTGGGGATCGAACCCGGGTCCTCTGCAATAGCAGTCGGTGCTCTTAACCGCTAGGCCATCTCTCCAGCCCCGATTATTATTATTATTATTATTATTATTATTATTATTTTAATAACAGTTAATAAGTGATGAATACAAGCACCCTTCATGTAAAACCTATTTGCAAGCAGCTATGCCCAAACTTATACAGCCTGAGGCTCCCATTGTCCAGCTGGAGGGGCTTGTATGTACTATCATGTTGATCAAATAAGAGTCCGGTCTATATTTCTGTGGTTTCGTAATTCACCCCAATCGCAGCCCTTACATTCTACCATGCCCCCTCTTCCACAGATTGTTCCCTAGGCTTAGAAAAGGGACACAAGTGGGCTAGAAGCAAAGCAGTCTACTTTCTCTGGAGATGCCATTTTGGCCAACACATATTTTTTTTTAATCAATTAATCTATACAAAGAAAGTTAGCATGCCAGATCTTTAAGATTTGGAGAATCAAAAAACTCATATCAAGGTAAAAAACAGCTTCTTTTACTTTCCTAGGCCTTTTGATTAAAAGCTTAAATTCTAGTATAGTTCAGACGAGCACAGTGGGGATTATTTAAAGCAGGGTAGCTCTCAGGAATCTACTGAGTGCCTACTGCTTCTCTTTCCACTGTCATAATCAGTACCCTAGGCATTAGGAATGACCTTGTAGTATGCAACCAGGCAGTGTAGAATTGGCAGTCCATAGGGAAGAATTGACTCCATCCATGTTTCAGTTATGCCACACTAGTTCAGGGAGGCTACATGCTATCTGAATTCTCTAAAAACCAATTTCCTATGTATAAAATAGAGACAGTAGTATAGACAACCCCCATAGTATGCACAGTTTCTGTACCTGCAGATTCAACCAACTATACATTTTAAAATAGCATATATGTTGAATATGTATAAATTTTTGTCTTGCCATTATTTAAATGGCATTCATATTATAATTAATCAAGGGATCATTTAAAGAAGAGGAGGAGTCATGGTTACTGGTAGGCACTCCAGTCCCCATGGCTGGCTATGTTCATATGGACAGCACTATCTGGACTCAGATTATTAAAAACCAAACTCAAAAATAAATAACAGACAGCACGAACTTGTGAGGGGTAGAAAGTGAGACACTAGGGGCAGTTGGAGGAAGGTAGTGGTAAATGGATATGATCATTCTATGCTGTGCAAATATATGAAACGTTCAAATAATAAAAAAAAATCACTTTAAAAAGTATCCAAGAGAAATGCTTGGGCTATAATGAGATACATGATTTTATGTGATGGGCTGAAGGTCCTTGGTTTTTGGTATCTGCTGGGGTCTTAGAACCAATGCTGAAGGATAATCTGTATGAATCAGATAATATTACTAAGATGAAGGGAAATAAGACATATCAAATGGGTATCATATGCCAAGTACTACTTTGAACACTTTATCTTTACATGTTAATTCACGAGTCCTCACAGAAGCCCCACTGGGAAGGTGTTGGATAATTTCCTTCTCTTACAAAAGGAAACAGATTAACTTGCTCAAGATCCTACGTGTAGGAAGTGGCAGAGTGGGGCTGAGAATCCAGGCACCCTGCTGCCGGGCCTGTGTTCTTAACACAAGGCATTCATGTAGAATCCAGGAACAGAAAACTGTTTAAAAATCGTTCTAGGCATCCAAAATCCAGTCAATGAATATGCAATACATTTTCTTCAATGACAACTGGGTGTGAATCCGTGTGCTTGGTGCTATAGGACTGCAAACAAGACAGATCATTGGGGCAAAAGCAGGGAAAGGAAAGGTTTCACACGCATCACTGCAAAGCAGGGATGGCATTCAGTGGTGATTGCTATAGGAATTAGGGGTGGGCAGGTCTCAGAGTTCCTGCTGTTGGCTGAGGGTAGGGTAGGATGAGGGAAGAGATCACAGACGCTGCTGAGAGCTTCAGAGCTCAAGAGAATGGTGATTTCTTAATGGCAGAGAGGACTCCAGAGCATCAGTGTGACAGGGAAGGAGACTGGGTTGTGTGCAGACCCTGCAAGCTGTTGGCTGGGAAATGGTGCTGTTTGTAACGAGCTTCCCTGGATGGGCCCAAATTACATCATGTATACAGTGCTATTTATGGAAGTGGACTCCAGTAGGCTTGTTTGTTCTTCATTAATTCATCTGCAAGTGTTTAATAAACATTTATTTTGTATTATGGCTCTTGGGCAGGCTCTGAGATTTCTGATGCTTGAGGGAACATTTACTGTGGTCTTTTTTTTTTTTTAGGGGAAAGCCTTTTAAACTAATACGCTTTAATTTTAATTTTATAGGTTTTAATCTTCTTTCTTCTTGCTCTTATTTACTGACTACTGTCCTGACTCATACGTAACATTAATGGTGGCCAGGATAAGAGTATAAATAAAGGCCTAGTTTCCATGGGTGCCTTGGTTTTTAAGTGAGAAATTTGAATAACCCAGTATTTGCAAGTGTCTTCTATTTTTGGCAAAAATGCTCAATAAGGACTTGGAAATCCAGGTTTGAGATTTTAGTTGTAAGTCTGGTGAGCAGTCTGGAACACCGCAGCTTGGAAGCAGTGCCAACCTGTGGTCTATCTCAGATACCTAATGGCCTCCATGAAAGACCTTGGGAGCTTGTGGGGTAACAGTTTCACATTTATGGTTAAGCTTTATTCACTTGCCCAAACCTCATTAGGAGCCACTTCTTGGCCATCCTCGTGATCTAGCCTAGTCTTCCCCAAGAACTGCTGATCCAACAGAGGCTGAATTTATCCCTAGAAATAGGATTGAGACTATGTATATAGAAATTCTCAGCTTCCACAGAACTGAGGTGTGGTCTGTTAGAGGGAATCAAGCCTTGGGTAGAAACATCCTTACCTTCCAGTGGAGAGTAGAGATGGAGGACACTAGTATGCAGCCTTTAAACTGTGACACCTAAGGTAGGACCCCACTTGTCATATGTTTGGCAATAATACTGGTCAACAGGATCTTTTGTTTGTACCTTGCAAGCCTCAGTTGAACAATGAGCACAAGTATGCTCCTATAAGATGTCTGCTCCCTGATTTACTTTTTGATATCTGTCTTAAGTCAAAATTTTCAAATATTTACTTTTATAGATCTTACAAGGAAAGAAAAAGCAGAAATTTATTCAAAACTCTGTTCTTACTAAAGTACCCTAATGGGGGGGGGCAGGGAGGATATTTTTAACAATCGAACCAAAACCAAAAAAACAGACCTTGCTCATACTGCTGGAAATTCTGCAGACCACAGTCTTGGAAAATCCATCGAGTGAAGCTCCTAATTCTCATTGTTGCACGTTTTAGTTTTCTATAATTTATTTCTTTTGATTCTTTCTAATTGATACTTTGCTATATTTGTAATTTTCTTCAAATCTTAGATCTGTGTGTAGTGGTATATCATTTGCTAAGGACCTCCATAAACACAGTAAACTTTAGGATTTTTTTAAATTTTATGTGTGTCTGCTACATGTGTGTAAGTGGACCTGTGTCATACAGTTCCCATGGAGATCATAAGAGGGCATTAGATACCCTGGAACTGGAGTTACAGTTGGCTGTTAGCCATCATGTGGGCACTGTGATTTGAACCTAGGTCTTCTGTAAGAACAGCCAGTGTTCTTTTTTTTTTTTTCTTTTGGTCTTTTGAGACAGGGTCTCTCTGTAGCCCCAGCTGTCCTGGAACTCACTCTGTAGACCAGGCTGGCCTTGAACTCACAAAGATCTGCCTGCCTCTGCCTTCCAAGTGCTAGGAATAAAGGCGTGCACCACTTGAACCATCTCTCCAGGTTTTTAAATTGCTATTAACAAGCACTTTACAGATTAAAACCAAGCACCCTATTTATTATAACAGGCATTGTGCCTGACACTATCAAAACCCAAATGAGAAGACCTGGTCACTCATCTCAGAATCTCTACAGTTTGGTGGTTGATAAGATATATAAGCTTACCATTTATAATAAAACATGACAAATGTTATAGAAAGCTATGTAAGGAGAGACAACGAAAGAACTGACAACACCTCAAGAGTCTAAGAGTGTTTTCTTAAGGAGTGGGCATTTAAACTGGGGCTTACAGATGAATAGGAGTTTGTCAGACAAGTGAGATGATCCTCATTATTCATTCGTTATTTACTTTTGCTACTTCAACTCATAATATGCCTGTACTTTATATGCCATGTCTCATCAACATTAGATTACCTGTTTTCTAATTTGCAGTCCAATATGTCACATTTGGGGCATATTTCATACTTGAGTCTCTGTGTTATTGCCTATAAATTGGCACGATCTCTGCCTACCTTATGGAACTGTCTTGAAAGTTCAAACTAATGATGAATTTAGGTACTTAGCATGTGTCTTTGTGAGAGACAGAACCACACCTGGTCACATGCCACAGAACTCCAGCTCTGTAGTTTAATCAATCAGGGTTTTGTTTTTCTGGGATTCTAGGAAGTCATGTGGAAGCAGTATAGGATAGGCGCAGAGACCCGGGGTCCTGCCCAGTGTCCTTGGGATAGGTGCAGAGACCCAGGGTCCTGTCCAGTGTCCTTGGGATAGGTGCAGAGAAGCAGGGTCCTGTCCAGTGTCTTTGGAACAGGTGCAGAGACCCAGGGTCCAGTCCAGTGTCCTGAGGATAGGTGCTGAGAAGCAGGGTCTTGCCCAGTGTCCTTGGGATAGGTGCAGAGACCCAGGGTCCTGCCCAGTGTCCTGGGGATAGGTGCAGAGAACCAGGGTCCTGCCCAGTGTCCTGGGGATAGGTGCAGAGACCCAGGGTCCTGCCCGGTGTCCTTGGGACAGGTGCAGAGACCCAGGGTCCTGCCCAGTGTCCTGGGCTTGGCTCTCCTTCTCTGTTCCTGCCTTAGCATAATGTTTACTTGCTGAGTCACCATCAGAGATGACTGCTGTAGCTCCAGTATCTTGTCTTGTTTAGGAGAAAGAAGGAAAGTTGGTACTTTGCCACAAAATCTTATTTTCTGTTTATAAGCCAGCATTTTGCCTATGGCCTTCTCCAGCTGCAATGGATTCTGCAAGGGCAAATATTTTCGTTGGGTATTTGTGCACCCTAAGCAAGACAGGGATCGATATCATTTGGCCAGCCTCCACTAAACCCTGGCACACAATACTCAGCAGTTGATATCGCTATGGAAATGCACTCAAATCTGTATGTTCAGTTGGATTGAACCTGTGCTGTGCTGCCACTCTGGTCCGAGTCATCATCATCTATTGTTACAGAGATCCTCCTTATTGGTCTCCTCTCTACAATCTAATTCCCAAAGTGAATTTTTAAAAACACAAGTTGATCTAAATGTAAAAGTTAATACTATAATACACTTACAAATATGGAGGGAAAGGGCTGGGGAGATGGCTCTGTGGATGAAGTGTCTTGTGATGTAACCATGAGGACCTGAGCTCAGATCCCCACCACCCATGTAAAAAGCCAAGCTCAGTGGTGTGTAGTTGTCATCCCAGAGTTGGGAGGCATAAACAGAAGCTCCCGGGGCTTGCTGGCCAACTAGTTTATCCCAATCAGCAAGCTCCATGTTCAGTGAGCAGATCTACCTCACAAGGTATGGTGTGATGTTTGGACAAGTCATAGACCCTACAGAAAAACTTATTTCTGTCCCTTCAATAGGAGGGAATCCATGCATGGCACTGTGAACATAGCTAAGTACTCATGGTTGGAGAGGTCACACACCCCAGAGGAAAACCTACTACTGTCACTTTCCTAGGCCAACATAATTTCTTACTATATTCTAGAAATGCAACCTTATGTCCAGAGACAAGTGTACTTCTCACAACTCATCAAAGAAGCTTCTTGCAACAGATGGAGACTATTACAGAGTACAACAACTGGTCAAACATACAAAAGAAGTCACTGTGAGGTGCCAAGCCCTAAGTGACACATCTACAATGGAACTCAAGTCTCAGGGCGCATCACAGAACATGGGGAAGAAAGAATGTAAGAGCCATAGGGACAAGAAGCTTGAAGCTGGTGAATTCATTCTAGACATGATAGGGAAGCTACATCCATGAAATCCCCACAATTTAGTAGTGTAACAGGATTTCGATAATGGCAAAACCAGTTGACAAGCCACAATGGTTGGGGAAATGTCTGTGGTACCACCTCAAGATGAAGTGCTACAGGCAATCAGCCAAGTGAAGGAGGGAGAATGAGTTTTTTTCCAGGATCAGCTCCCTGAGAGGGTATCTAATCCCAAATGGGCAGCCATAGGCACAGGTACACAAGAACCAATGAATGGACTCACTCCATTGTGTGTGTGTGTGTGTGTGTGTGTATGTACTATAGTGTATGTACTATATATATATATATTATATATATATATAATAAGACATAGTATGTATATATAGATCCTATCAATAATCCTTGAGCCTGGACAATATTTATTTTTAATATGAGATAAAGGTAAACTTCAGTGATGTTACCACATCCATGCTGCCATTGAAACTACAGCTACTGCCTTGGTCAGTCTTCTTCCATATGAATGTCTGTATGAAAGGTTCATAATTCAATGTCTATGAAACATGGAAACAAAATATATCAAGTGTGTGAGAGATAATTTGTGCTTGATATGTTGGATTTGGAGATGAAAGATCAATGAGTTTATCTTTGGAGGAAACAAGATAAGCTAGGAAAAGCATAACAGTCAATTCTTGTTCATTATATTTGCTTAACTGCTAGAATTTCCAATATGAAAACAACTCTGGTTTTCAGGCATGAAGCTAGAGACTCTGAATTACTAGATGGACTAATCCACATCCTGTCAGCTTCTAAAGAGGTGTTACTTGTCTATAGAGTCTCTTGTTCATCTTGTAACTTTTCAGTAAATTGGGAATAATATAAGAAATGTTAATTCATGCTTTGAAATTGACAGGTATAGCTTTCACAGTCATTATATAGGTAGGAATTTCAATATCCTTGCAAAAGTTACATTTAAAAAGTGGAAAATTTTGTAAAAGTTCAAATATTACTCTTATGCTGTCAGTAGGTTGCAGGTTACATGTAGATGTCACAGAAAAGGATGATTGCATTTTCCAGATTTTCTTTTAGAAAGAAGATAAGTTCTGAAACAGAACTGAGAGTGTGTGGGATACAAATATGTTGCTGTTCATCATGTGAAAAAAGAAGGTTGTTTCCCTATTAATTTAGAGAAAGAAGAGGGAAAAGGGAAGCAATGTTAGAATCATGAGGTAACTAAAAAAAAAAAAAAAATATATATATATATATATCACTGGAAAAGCTGCTAAAGTTACACAATTCTTGAGTGCAGATGGATGTGAGGGATGGGGAGGAAAATGAGAGAAACTTCTAGAGAGACTAGGCTTAGTGCCTGGATTGATATAACACAAAATTAGGGTGATACAAATGGAGAGGTTAGGGAGGGCTTGATGAAGTATGTTCTCCAAATTACAGAAAATGTGGGCTTGTGACTGACACACTGGTTGATAGCTACCCAGGGACAAAGCATTCAACATGATATCAAGTACATATGGATATATTTTTTCTACTAAAATAAATATATTCTCACATCACTATGCTTCATGTGTTAAATATAAATATTCATGAACAGTCATATAATTTATCCTCTTGCTTTGTATATAAAATTATTTTATTTTATACAGAAACTTTTCTCCAAAGCTTTCCAGCATATTTTAGTAGATTCCATGTGTTTTATCAAATTTGACCTATTTTAGAGGTACCCTGCCTATCTTCTATAATTGTCATGGACTTATGATCAAACCCCCTTGAATGCTTTCACAGGAAATTATTTTCCTTCTACAAACATGGCCTCAGGCCAGAACTCGACATAGATATCCAAGCCAATGGTCAGTGTCAACTCTGGAAATAAATGTTATGGATTTCAAACATACTGTATAATCCAACCTTTCTGAAATGATTGATGCTGTTTGAAAACAGAAAAGGAATTGCAGTGTCTGCTCTGCTGTGGCATGTCACCAATTGAGATCAGAAGACAGACACTGGCCAGATCCTGGCCAGAGAGTCAAACAGGACCTGCACACAGTGTCGTTGTCCTTGGTGGGGGCAGCCCACAGACCTCAGGCTGGAAGATGGTGGTGCCTAGGGATGCTGGTTCTGCCAATGTCCTCCTTATTATTGTATCCCCTGGTAGAATTATTTGTGATATGCTGAATAAAAGGTAATGAAAAGGGGGACTTCACGTGAGCCACTGAAAACAGTTACAACATGGGTTTTGGCTCAGTCTTGCCTTCTCCCACTTCATATAGCCTTCCTATTTTACTTTTTTCTATGCCTCACTCATTTGCTTGTACAATGCTCTAACTTATACCATTCATGCATCAATAAAATCATTTACTACTACAAAAGTGCATCTGTATAGATAATAATATATTACAGTAAAATCAAGCAAGGCGTAACAGAATACACACAAAGGACTTATCCTACTGCAGAGACACTTGTACATCCATGTTTATTGCTGTACTTTTCACAATAGCTAAGAAATAGAAACAACCTAAATGTTTCTCAACTGAGAAATGGACAATGAAACTGTGGTACATTTACATAATGGAGTTCTACTCAACAGTATTAGAAAGGTAAAATCATGAAACTTGCAGATAAATGGATGGAAGGAGAAACTGTTATACTAAGTGAAGTAACACAGACTCAAAAAAAGAAAAAACCAAACAATCAGCATATGTCCGCTATCATTTGTGAATCATAGCACCAAAGCCTTATATGTGAGTATATATTCTGATGTAACAGCAGGAGCCAGGAAAATAGAAAGTAAGCAATAAGGAAAGAAATAACCCGAGAGAGGGGAGAGTAGGGAACAGATGTTACCAAGGGGAAATGGGGAAATTGGGTTGAATAATGGGAAGAGAAGAGGAGAGGAGATAGAAGGGACCATGGGAGAAATGGGGCAGAAGGAGCTCAATAGAGAGGTTACTAGGAAACTAAAATCATCAAGGGGACAAGAGGGGTAGTTTAACTGGGGAAAGAGGAGGAAGGTTACACCAGTAGAGCAAGAAGAGAGATAAATAAAGCTTAGGTAGTGTGAAGAACTAAGGGAAATGTATTAGCTCAAAAACCCCACTGAAAAATACACACACATGAAGGCTACATAATAAGAAAAAAAATGCCAGACAGGAGAAACCACCCTTCTGGTTTTGGGCCAGGGTAGTCCAAGAGACTCCCCAAGTTACACAAGCTATTGCCACAACCCTTAATTGACCCCAGAACTTGCCCTATTGCTGAAGACAGAACATACTTCATACACATAGGACTTGGAACAATGGAGTTAAAACTGACCTGGAAGCCTCCTCTCTAAAAACTGGTTTTCATAGTTCTAGAGGATTCTATGCAAAATGCTAAGGGAGACAATCAATCAATGGTCCAACCTCAGCTTTATATCCTAATAACCACAATAATGAGCAGAACAACAAACTATGCTGTAGCGGTACCTTTATCTTGGGGGTAATCAACAGCTGTCTAATTCAACTTAATGCCTTCTCAATGGGAGGGAACTCATGTGGCACTGTAAACAGCCAAATACACATGGCTGGAGAGGTCATAGATCCTAGAGAAAACCCTATCTTTACCATATTCTAAAGCAAATGTAATATCTTCTTGAATGTTAGATATGGGTTTGAATATTTACAGTCAAGTATCCCATTCATCATTCATCAAAGAAGCTTCTTTTTGCAACAGGTGGAGACTATTACAGAGTTCCACAACTGGTCACACACAGAGTCTGTGCCTTAGAGATGCTCAGCCTTAAGTGACTTATCTACAATGGAACCTCCACACCTAAGGCTTATCAGACATAGCAAAACAGGGGGTGGAGGTAGAGTGAATACTAATGCATCTCTCAACTCTTACTAGTGAAGCTTCCTCTTGCAACAGAGTACAACACACATACAATGCCACACTGGCCAATGTGTAGAGAATAAGAGACTGCAGAGAGTGGGTCCCTGGTTAAGACCTGTATTAACTGCTCCCAGGCCTCAGGAACCATTTTGGAAGAGGGGGCAGAAAGAGTGTAAGAGCTGTGGCCAGTGTATGATCATAAGGAAATAGTATCTTATAGGGCTCGGGGAACTTGCTCATATGAACTTACAATAATTGTGACAGATCCATGCAAACTTAATCAGCAAAAACCCATCATAGAACATGGGCAATGAACAGTAGATCCCAACCTTTAGCCAATGAACTACTGCAACTGATCGCTGCTGGGTGAGGGAGAGTTGGTCTTATTTAAGGGAGAAAGTCTAGATCGGCTGACTATACTCCAGTGGCTGATCTTGCACTGAAGGACATCTAGGTACACACATTTGCCTTAATAGATCTTAACATATATGAAAGAATGCATGAAATCCAATGAGAGGGGACTATATCAGGATGCAGATGGGGGAGGATATATAAATATGATTAAGATGTTTTGTATGAAGTGCATAAAAATCAATTAAAATATGAATTTAAAGTTTTTTGATGGGAGTCTGAGGCAAGTAGATTGCCATGAGCTCCAGGCTAGTCTATGCTGCATAATGAATTCCTGGTCAGCCTGGGCTACAAAGTTAGACAGTGTCTGAACAACAACATTGACATCTATAACAAACAGCAAAAATTTTCTTTGTTGACTCCAATGATCTTTAACAGAGAGAAAAAAAAATCCATGAATATCCAAAATCATCCCCCTAAAATTAAATGTACACCTTTGCTCATGGCTACCAGTAGAGTAGCCTGCTGAGACTCAAATCTCCTCTGCTAGCTCTTCTGCTTATGAAATAGCCTAATGTATTATTTTCTGTAATAGACATTCATTTATTTTCTTTGCAAAAATATTTTTTAACAGTGAAGGAGCCATGATACCAAAATGCATGAAAGCCATTGAATTTGACACAGTATAGTTCATAGAATATGGAAAATTACAATATTGTTACAATGTTATAGTAATATATTTGTCAGGATAGAAAAATATTTATCATACATTTTGTAGGTAACAGTACCAAGCAATAAAATGGTATGTGACATCCTTTATTTAACTATGTATATAATAATTTACAATATACATAACTCACAAGATGATTCTAAATGTTTTATGTTCTTCTTTTCTCTAAATAGTTCCGTAATCATAGGAAAAATAATTAATAAAACTTGTTCTGAAGAAAAAAATCAGTTCACTAAGTGTCCATAGCTGTGATGACTCACATCTCTGATGACCTGTATTTCTTCCCATAGCTAGCTCTAACAAGAATCCTTGTTAGAAAACAATACAATCTCAGCTCTAGTCAGATCCTGCTAGCATATTTTTGAGATGATGGATTTGCAACATTCTGAAGTAACAACAACAAAAAAATAAAACCCTGGTGTTGGCTGGGAAAACCTTGATATACGACAGTGTTTTAAATGAAATGAAACAAAAATCTAATATTCTGGGAAGATAACACATTGTGAAGCTGGAACAAGTTGCTCGTTTGGGAGATTTGTTTTTCTTGTCCTTGTTATTAGAAAACAATGGCTTGTATTATTCTCTAGTGAGTTTGTGTTTCATCTGTATAACAAAATCCTATTGTCCCCCAGAGCAGGGATCAAAATCACAGAACCTGGTAGAGAAGGCAGAGTGCTCACTCACAAACTTAATGAACACTTGACAAAATATGCAAATGCTTCATTCTTCTTACAGAAACGTCATTCCTTCAATCTACATCATTCCATATAAAAAATTAGCCAGTATCTTCATTATATCAAGTCTGGAAGGAGCTAAAGATTTCTTTTTTTTTTTCCAAGGACTGAGCCATAATTTGTACCCCTGATTGGTCTGAAACTCAATATGTAGACCAGGCTGGCCTTAGGCTCACAGAGTTCTGCCTGCCTTTGTCTCCTGAATTCTGGGATTAAAGGCATGAACTACCATGACCAACCCAGCTGTTGAGTTCTTAACAACAAAATAAATATTCTTGAAGTTTACAAACAAAATCCTCACTTATGGTCAGGAAGATATTTATATGTAGAACCAAACCCTGAGAACACACATGGTGGAGTGAGAGAGCTCCCATAAGTTGTTCTCTGACCTTCATACGTATGCAAATTCACACCCACACATATACAAGATGAACATAATAAATAAATGTAATTTAAAATAAAAACATGAACACAGTGTTCTCCTGGATTCTATAGCACCAGCTGCCTTATTTGTTTCTACATTTCCATGGTAAACAGTAATATCAGAGTGAAAGCAGAGACCTCGGGCTATGTTGGAAGGTGAGTGGTCTCCACACTTTCTCGCATGTGCAGATAATTTGAGAGGAACGTGGAGTTAAAGATGAAAGATAGGGCTATTTTCTAAACCTGGATTCAGCTTTCAGTTTGGAGCATCAGAGTTTGGTGATGGCCAAGTGTAACTGAGGAGAAGCAGCAGTGGATGAACACAGGTTTCCAGGTTGGGTGACAGGAGTTGCACTTGGAATGCCATCGGTGGTCCAAGGGGCCCTATAAAGAAGCGGAAACAGGGGCTGGAGAGATGGCCTAGCGGTTGCGAGCACCCACTGCTCTTGCAGAGGACCTGGGTTCTATCCCCAGCACCTACATGGTGACTAAGAACTGTCTTTGACTCCAGTTCCGGGGGAATTCGGCACCCTCTTCTGACCTCTGCAGCATTGCAGGAGACGGGTTCACCAACCCACATGCAGACAGTACATTCATTCATACACATAAAAGAATAAATAAAATAAAAAAAATTAAACCAAAAAAAGAAGCAGAAATAATGCACTCAGACAAGGACACAGTGAATGGGGGTTCGACTGGACCCATTGTAATGTACAGGAATGTAACTTAAGGCTATTGTCCTCTGCCAGGCCTCCCTCCAAGATGCTTACTAAGGGGAGAAGACATTTCTGGTCAGCTTCCTTTGACTTCATGGACATTTCCTCCTCCCAAGAACTGTCAAAAAAGTGCCACTTTTCCTGTGGACATGTTCTGTGGACATCCAGTGTTAATTTGGAAGGTGACCTGCATGTCTATCTAGTCCAACCTATACTGATAGGTTTTAGGTGGTGCTTAGAATGTGTGTATCCAGAACTGTTTCCCTCATAGTCTGTGAAACTGAAGAATACTACATTCCACATCCGAATTGATTTCCAGAACTGAATCCTGGGAATAAACCCTGTGTTGTAGTGAGAGTCACCACAAGCTGACTTTTTCTGGTCAGACGCAATCTCTCCAGGCTGCAGCTCACTCAGACATAACATTGATGGAGAAGACAATCACCAAACAGACAATATCATGCACACAATGCTAGTTAAAGTTAACATACGTGGGTGACTTGCTACATAACTGGCAGCAGCTCTGAGCGCCTTTTGCATTCATTTGCTCCTTTTCTCACAAGCAGTCCTTTGGGGTGAACACTTTATAGATAAGTGGCTCAGAGAGCTTAACCCACATGGCCATGTTCAGAAAGCCAGGAAGCACTGAATCTAAATTCAAACCTAGAACCATCAAACTCCCAATCCCTTATCCATTAAACCACTGCTTCCCAAGGTCCATACTACTTCTATTTGAAAGTTTCATAACTGAGTCACACAAACAAAAAAAAATCAGTGAAGAGAATCATGGTGGATTATCATTCCTTGTTGAAATAATAAAACACTGCTGGAGAGAAAAAGAAAATCCCCCAAATTTCCAAGAGGGCCAATACTCGAAAGCTGATCCTCGTACAGTTTGGAAACGTGGTCTGATAATAGATGGGTACTACCTTCCTTCCTGTTGATACTGAGAGGACATCAGGGACTGTGAGGATGCTCATCACACTCTGTATGATGCTGTGCTGCCACCAGCCATGTTTCCAGTTAGAGCTGGGAACATACATGAGAAGGTGCTGTATCTGTGTTGAAGGCACAACAGCAGCTTCCTCAGGCTTACAGGAGTGGGGAGTGTCCTGGTGAAGAGAGCCTTGTAGCAAGTGCCACTACTACAGCAGAGTCATACACACGGGGGGGGGGTAAAGGAAGGGAGGAAGGGAGAGAGAATGAGAGCAAGAGAGGAACAATTTTGAAGTCCCTGGGCTAGTCACAGCACCAGATATTGAGGACATGAAGCTGAATGGGACATCATGTGTACTGTCAGGAACCCACAGGGAAGAGACAGACACAGGTCAAGAATACAGTGGGTTCCAGATCAGTGCCTGCTCATTGCACTATGCAAGCCACTAAGGGAGAACATCAACCAATGGTCCAACACCAAATATCCATGTCAATGACCAGCACAGCCTACAACATCAGTGTAATAGTGGCACTTTTATCTTGGGGGAAATCAATGGCTAATTTATTGGACCTAAAGCCCACCATTCAGTGGGTGGAAACTCATGTGTGGTATTGTAAATATAGCCCAACGTACAGAACTGAAGAGGTCATAGATGTCAGAGAACTGCCCAAGGTTGACACATCATTAGGCTAAGGTAACATCTTACTAACTACACAAGAAGTAAACTTATATTTACAGACAAATAGTCCAGAAATCACTCACAAAGCAGCTTCTTTTGCACCAGATGAAGAATAGTGCAGAGCCCCACAACTGAACAGACACAGACATGGTCTGTGAATTGTTCAAGCCTAGGCGACACATCTACAATGCAGCTTCTACCCATTAGCCCTATACAACATAGAACAAGGACCCAAGAAGGCATTAATCACCTCTTAACTCTTGTTAAGGAAGCTCCCCCATGCAATAGGAGGCCAGGAACCAGGGCATGAATGCCCAAATCAAGAAGATTAGGAGTCTACAGAGTGTGGGTCCATGGACAGGCTGCCTATATTCAGCCCCACTCATGCAAGGCTCAGGAAGAGGAGGTGGAAAGATTAAGAGTCAGGGAGGTGATGCCAGCCCAAACAAAATGAATCCTGTAAGCTCCCGGAACCCTGTTCACATGACCCTACATGTCATGTACAAGACCCATGCAAACTCAGTTGGACAAAAACCATCACAGAACTGCAGAAATGGGTAGCAGAGCCCAACCTTGGCTGAAGAAATACTGGAAGCTGAATACTGTTAGGTCAGGAAGAGCTGGTCTTTTTTAGAAAAGGGACTCTGGATATACTGACTAGAGCTCAGGGGATGAACTGTCACTGAGGAGTGGGTACAAATGATAGAATGTGTGAAATCAGGGGGCAGCTGTGGGAGGGTGCCAGTGAAGTGGGAACAAAGGTGATTGAGAGGGCTGAAAAATTATGAATGAAACACAAATTTCAATTAAAAAGAATACAGTGGGGCTGGAGAGATGGCTCAGTGGTTAAGAGTACTGACTGCTCTTGCAGAGGACCCAGGTTTGATTCCCAGCACCCACATGGTGGCTAACAACCATCGTAACTCTAATTCCAGGGGATCCAATGCCCTCCTCTGACCTCCATGGGACTTTCACAGTACAGGTGCACTTACACACATGTAGGCAATATATTTATAGGGACTGGAGAGATGACTCAGCGGTTAAGAGCACTGACTGCTTTATTGGTTTAGTGGCCTTTGGTAACACTCTCTGGTATTCCAGAGACCATCTGTACACCTGCATGTGTGGTCTCAATACATCTTTCCCATGTTAACATCAGGTCTTCCACAGCAGGGCCTTATCGCCTCTCTTCTTGCAGGTATCCCAGTTTAGAGGCAAGGAGCCTTTACCATTTGTGAGGGCTTGGATCCCCTGGCCAACATCTCCTTGGTAGAATAATCCATTGCTGATGTCAGAGCTCCTGTATTAATATATTTTAAGTGCATAGCTTAAGGAGATTTTAGTATTATATTTGGTTCTGAATAGAGAATAATCCTTTTCACATTTCCTATGTCTATAATCAATTCAAGAAGGCAGTTTTACCAATAAAGCAAATATGGGTCTCCTTGAATCAAGCAAGACTCCTCCATCAGCACCAGCTACACATCACCTGCCTGGAAATACTGTGCAGCAGAGGCAGCCATGTGCCTGTATATCCCAAATATAATTGGCTATTGGCTCTCTCCTTGGAGGAATAACCCATGGCTGATGCCTCAAGCTTACATCCTCTCATGGTCAGGAGATGTTATAAGCCACAGTAAGACCTTGTCATATTTAACAGAAAAAAATGTAATTCATGGATTAACATACCATCCAAACATCTGTGTCTATACCAAAGTAACCTATAATAACAATTAGTACTGTTTAAATACCTATATATCTAATTGCTTGTGCTTCATTAGTAGGATCGAAAGGTTATTCCTGGACAAACTGTCAGCCCATGAAAGGAAACAGCCAGAATTTACCAGAGTCCAAGACAACAGCTCCAGAGAAAGTAGACTGTTTTGCTTCTAGTCCACCTGTGCCCCTTTTCTAAGCCTAGGGAACAATCTGCAGAAAAGGGGGCGTGGTAGAATGTAAGGGCTGCGATTGGGATGAATGGTGAAACTACAGCAATATAGCCTGGACACTCATTTGATCAAGTTAATTGAACATACAAGCCCCACCTGCTGGATGGTGGGACCAAGGGGCTGTGTGGGTTTGGGCACAACCGCTTGTAAATTAGTTTTACATGAAGGATGCTTGTACTCATAAATTATCACTTATTGCTAAAAAATGAAAAAAAAAACTGAAAGAAAGATGAAGGACAGTTATGGCAGAATGCATGATCTGGGATGGGGTGTGGGGGGTGGGGGGAAGGGAAGGGGAAATATGCCTGAACTGAATTGGAAATTGATGTTTGAAATACACAAAGCATCAATAAAAAATAAATTAATTAAAAAAAGAGCATCGACTGCTCTTGCAGAGGACCCATGGTTCAATTCCCAGCACCCATATGGTGGCTAAGAACTGTCTTTAACTCCAGTTCCAGGGGAATCCGACACCCTCTTCTGACCTCCGCAGCATTGCATGACACAGGTGTACTAACCATCATGCAGACAGTAGGTTCATACAAATAAATAAACAAATAAATAAATAAATAAATAAATAAGTAAATAAATAAATAAATAATCATAGACATGAAATACATATAACAATAAAAAGAATACAATGTGGTGTGCATTGTGCTGAGGGAAGCACAGGGCAGCAAGAGCACAAAATCATCTGAATGCAAAAATGACTTCAAGAAAGGATTTTGTTATTGATCAAGGTCTCTAAATAAAAGGCCAGTGTTCACTTTCCAGATGTCCATCACTCAACTAGACAATAATCCAACATCGTGATTCCTATGCTTCTAGCCAAAAATCAGGCTAAAAGATACAGCTGGAAATTGAAAAATATACCATCAAACCAGAGGGTCCATTAGGCATTGTTAGCATCTGTCACAGACATTCTATGAAGGACCACACACTTTTGCAAATGAAGTTTCAAGTATCTTCAAGTACAGTGTTAACACATAGGATCACAGACATGGGGCACAGTGTCAAATCACCAGGACTGGAGATCTTCTGTAACACAAGAAATAAGACCAAGGTAGTTCCAGGTCAGCCCAGAAGGATTCTCTGTAAATCAAATAGGAAGCCAGATTAACAGAGGTTCTGTTAGGTTTGAATATGTGGCCCCACATGAGGGGAAAGTACCCAGGAGAACTCTTATGAGAAAAGCTGGTCAAAAAGTTGCCAGGCATCATGGTATATGCCTTTAATCCCAGAACTCAGGAAGCAAAAGGAGGCAAATCTTCTGAATGAGTCCAGGCTGATCTATGGGTCTACATACCAAGTTTCAAGCCAGCTGGAACTACAGAAAGACACTGTCTAAGACAAAAATAGAAGTAACATAAACCATTGCTACTCAGATACAGGGTCTGGGCAACTCCTAAGAGTCCAAATGTTGTTGGAAAGGTGATACAACAGAGAATGAACAGCTAACAGTTTCTGCTACAACTGTGATTGGGCATTGTAGGATTAACCCAGAGAAGAAAAAGTTGGAGAGGAAAGAAAAAGATGACCTCTACTAAAGCAGTTTAGGTTCTCCACTCCCCCATGGAATAAGGCTGACCCACAAGGAAGTTAAGTCTACTATGGGAAGTCTATTACATGCAATTTACACCTTCAATGTAAACTATGAGTATTACATCACATATTATCACTGTGCTTATAATAACATGATATCCAAAGGTCTGAATTTGCCATCTTTCTGTACATGTTAGGCACCAAAGAACCAAAGTTTGCATTGAGGAAGATGTTATATTGTAATTTAGAATACACATTGACTTTTAAAACACTTTTACAGAAAAGTTGAGAAGATAACACAGATTTCCCCTATATCCATACTTACCTAGATACCCCTGTCTTTCAAATCTTTCATTATTAGTATGGTGAATTTGTTATAATTAATGAATGCATGCTGATATGTTGTCACTAATTAACGTTGTGACTCTATTTACATTTTGTTTGTTTATCCAATGCCCTCTGCTATGGGAGGATCCCAGCCGGAAGTTCGTATTATACTCAGTGATGATGTTCCTGTGTTTCCACTGGCTCCCCTGGACTGAGACAGTTTCTCAGACTTTCCTTGGCTTTCATGACCTTGACAATTTTGAGTGGTGTCAGCTGGCATTTTATAGCTTGTCTCTCTCCTGGAATTTACCTTGTACTTTTTCTCATGATTAGATCGGGGTATTTTAAATGAATAAGGCCAATCCCAGGGTCAAATCCTATTTTTGTTGCATAATACTCAGGCACATACCGTCAATATGCTTCATTGCTGTCGATGCTGATCCTAGTCATGTGGCTCAAGTTATGTTTTGGAGGTTTCTCCATAGTAAAGTGACTTTTTCCCCCTACCTTTCCATATTGTCCTCTTTGGAAGATACCCACCAAGCATAGCCCATACCTCAGAATTATAGTAAAAAGTTGTAGACCTCTTGAGAGTGTACTATCTATGTACATTATTTAAAGCTTTCTGAATAAATGATTTGCATTGCACTTTTTAGAAGAAAAGTATAGGAAGACTAAATTAATATTATAAAAATGAAATTATTGAGGGCATGATTTTCATTTTAAAGGTATATTCTACTACAGTTATCATAATAATATGACAATAATTAATACTGACAGTAACTAATACACATTGAGTTGTGAAAAATATATTTAGCCTTCTCAAAACACATAGAATATCTACTGCCAAGCCGCGAAGGCCCGTCTGTGTTGTGCAGGTGGCCGGCTGGTGGCCAACCTAGGCAGGCAGCATCCAACGCTAGGACCATAGAGAGGAACTGCTTGTGTGGATAGAAAGTCAGCCAGCAGTGCACACTACCTGTGCCGGTGGGGACTGGTGGGCGGGCCAAAGGATTCAACACTGCAGCTAAAAACACTTGAAAGACAACAACAAATGAGTCCTAAACCCAACAGACAGGAAGAAATAACAAAAATCAGAGCAGAAATCAATGAAATAGAAACAAAGAAAACAATAAAAAAAATCAATGATTCCAAAAGCTGGTTCTTTGAAAAGATAAACAAAATAGGCAGACCTCTAGCCCAGTTAACCAAAAAAAGAACAGCTCCAAATCAATAGCATTTGCAATGAAAGGGGAAAAATCACAACAGATAAAGAAAAGATCCAGACAATCATACAAGAATACTTCAAAAACCTATACTCTACTAAATTTGAAAACCTAAGAGAAATGGATGAATATCTGAAATTCTGGGATTCTCCAAAGCTTAACCAAGAACGGATTGACAGCTTAAACAGACCCATACCACTTGAGGAAATTGAAGATGTAACAAAAAGCCTCCCAACTAAAAAAAGCCCAGGCCCAGATGGTTTCACAGCTACAGATAGAAGGAAAAAACCCAAATTCCTTCTACAAAGCCAGAATCACCCTAATACCAAAACCAGGCAAAGACACAAACAAGAAAGAAAACTATAGACCCATATCATTGAAGAACACAGATGCAAAAATTCTCAACAAAATACTTGCAAATCACATACAGACCCACATCAAAAAGATCATCCATCATGACCAAGTTGGATTCATACCAGAGATGCAGGGATGGTTCAACATACATAAATCAATAAATATCATAAAACACATAAATGGACTTAAAGACAAAAACCACAATCATCTCAATTGATGCAGAAAAAGCTTTCAACAAAATCCAGCATCCCTTCATGCTTAAAGTCTTAGAGGGAATTGGACTGGAGGGATTATTCCTCAATGTAATCAAAGCCATATACAAGAAACCCACAGCCAACATCATCCTAAATGGAGAAAAGTTGGAAGCATTCCCCTTAAAGGCAGGAACATGACAAGGCTGTCCACTATTGCCACTCCTCTTCAATATAGTGCTTGAAATGCTCTCTAGGGCAATAAGGCAAGAAAGTGAAATTAAAGGAGAACTAACTGGAAAAGAGGAAGTAAAACCATTCCTTTTTGCAGATGATATGATAGTTTACCTAAGGGATGCTAAAAACTCCACCAGAAAACTCTTAGGAACAATCAAAAGTTTCAGTAAAGTGGTGGGATACAAAATAAACTTAGAAAAATCATTAGCCTTCCTTTACACCAACAATAAGCAACTGAAGAAGGAATATAAGGAGACCTTCCCACTCATAGTAACCTCAAAAAAATACCTAGGAATAAACCTAACCAAAGACAGCAATGAGCTCTACAACAAAGATTTGAAAACCCTGAAGAAGGAGATTGAAAATGACATCAAAAGATGGAAAGACCTCCCATGCTCATGGATTGGAAAAATTAATATAGGAAAAATGTCCATTCTACCCAAATTAATATACAGATTCAATGCAAACCCAATCAAAATCCCCATGAGCTTTTTCACAGTAATTACAGATTCTGAAAATAATTGGTGGGTGAATTCTAGAGCCCATTGAGGGATTCACCTTATGACAACATAGTTGCTTATAGATAAACCAGAAATATAACCATACTGTCATTCAGCTTGCCTTTCATCTGAGGGATTTGGTGCTAGCATCCACAAATGAGAGAAACCATTCTCTGTTTGTCTTTCTGGGACTGTGTCACCTCACTCAGCATAATGGCTTCGAACTCCATCCATTTACCTGCAAATAAAACATCTCCAATCTGAATACAGAAAGAACAATGTGGAAGGAATCATACACTTTTGATTATGGAGTTAAGGAAGATATTTTTTGCATGTGAAATTCAGAGAATTCCAATTAGGCTCTTCCTACATTGCAATGAAAATTCAAACAGTTACAGAATAAAGCCATTGGAACAAGGTCTATAATTCATACCACGTTTTCTCTGTTTTCTCTTTGTGGTCCTGTCACCCTTACTGTACTCGTCATCACACTCAATGAAGAACACTGCAACTTTTGTCCATATGGATGTCTCTTTTAAGTCTACTTTCCCTTGGATCACTGATTACTCAGCTTGGAATTGCTGATGGATGTGGAGTGGATACTACATTGCCCAGAGTTCCTGAACACTGGCATTGTATTCTGAAATTTTGCAAAAATAGGTTTTCTTAATCTAAATATTCAGTGATCCTTGAATATTCTTCATAACTTGCTGAGTGGCAACTTATTGAATAAGCCTACATGGAGAGTTTACCGCATCAAATGCATGTGACCTGTTCCAATCTTTGAAAGTCTGTATTTGAAATATCTTCCCTTCACCAAGTCAATGGCTAATTTATGTGAAAATCCTCTCAATCATTCCCATGTATTTTCCGTAATCTTCTCAAACAAGGATGATGCTGGACGTTTGACCCACTTTTTCATGCAATATGTAAACAACTGTGACAGCCACTTTTCTTCCTTGGCAGAGTGATGCATAAAGCAAATACCCTATCCACAGAAATCTGCAAGTGGTAACTGCTGGGGAAGTTAGAAAAACCCTGAGAAAAGCAAAAAAATAAAAACCAAATCAAAGCAAAAATACCATTAAACCACCAGGAGAATGTGCTTCTTTTACTGAAAATATTCCACTAAGCCCCATTGTATACTGAGGGACATTTTTGGAGAATATTATATTTAATCATCAAAACTGACTAAAACCTTGCTGATTTGAAGTATAGAGACAATGGAAGTAAAGAGAGATAAAAGGTCATATGTAGGTAGCAAATTATTTTACCTGGTAGAGATTATAAGCAGAAAGAGGTGTGCCCTGCACTGGGGAGGCAATGGTGCAAAGGCTTTTTCTTTTCCTTTTAAAAACATTTCATTCATTATTATTATTTTTTTGGCCTTTTTGAGACAGGGTCTCCCTTTACTCCCAGCTAGCCTGGAACTCACTCGGTAGACCAGGCTAGCCTTGAACTCACAGAGATCTGCCTGCCTCTGCCTCCCCAGTGCTGGGATTAAAGGCATGCACTACCACATCCAGCCTTCATTTATTATTTTTATTTTATGTGTTTGAGTGTATTGCTTGCATGTAAATGCACCCATGTCATGCAATACCACTGGGGGCAGAGGTAGGCATCAGATCCCCTGGAAATGGAGCTATGGACAGTTGCTAGCCACTATAAGCATGCTGGGAACTGAAACCAAGTCCTCTGCAAGAGCACCCAGTGCTCTTAACCTTTGGCCCATCTCTCTCTCCAGGCCCACAAATGCTTGTTTTTGTAAAACATGAAGCATTCATTCATACCAGTAGGTATAAAGCACATGTTTGGTGAGAAATAATTATCAATGATAAACAAAGAATTATCCTAAACAAATGCTTGTTCCTTAAAATAGCTACCCAGACACTAAATGTGTATTCCTTGTAATCATCCAACCAAGATAATAGATGCTATATAGCAAACATAGTTTATGAAGGTCAGTTTTATTTGAATTTTTAAAAGCAATTTATCTTCTTAGAATTGGACGCACACATTTTCCATTATAACTAGTTCTTACAGTTAATCTTTGATTCCTACGGTGCTATACTGAAAGACTATGGGCCTCAGAATACAAAATGGGTATAATGTTCTTATTTTACAGATGTGGAAACTAAAGTTTTATAATGGTAATCAAATTACTCAATTTCATACAATCAGTAGAGGGGAGACCCAGACTTTGACCTGAGGTGAGGTTAAAGGATGTGGAGTTCATGTGTGAGAAGTCTACTCCACCCCATCCAGCAATTGGTGAGTAAGGAAGACAAATGTGGGAAAGAACAGGAGCTGTGAGTCTGTGCTGCACACGGGGATAAACTTGGATCTGAACGAATGAAGGGCATCTGTGACTAGACCTGGAAGATGAAGAGAAGTTAGCTTTAAAATTTTAGGTAGTGGTGTTAAACTATAAGGCAAGAAAAAGTATCATATTATGTATACAAATGGAAGGAGAGGAGTAGGTACAGCAGTAAGAACATAGCAATGCACAAGGGCACTGCGTGAGCATGGACACAGAGGGAGAGGGATAGATTGCACTCCACAAAATTGGCTGCACTACCATCTGTCCAGCATGCTTTTCATGGTCTTGCCACTGCCCCACCATCAGATGGAGCTGAACTTTCTTCCCTTCAATACCAGGAGTCTGTGACTTGCTTGAAACTAATATAAAATATTGAAAGTGATCCTGACTGATGCCTAGGGCTAGATGCCTATTTAAGTGTGATGCAACTTCTTGAGCCTGGCGTTCAACTTTGTAGTCCTGCACATCTAGGGAAGAAGTTCTATGACTTTGAAACTGTCATACTGTGAGGAAGTCTAAGGCATAATAATGAAACCATTTGTAAGTTCCGTAGTTGAAAGAACCAAGTAAGGTTATAGCCCACAGCCAGCATCAACCGTCCGATGTATTCCTGGAGACATTTAGAGATTCGAATCACTAGCTGCTTGAAGTCGCCCAGCTGAAACCTCAGGCGTTATGTGGCAGATACAGATATCCTTGTCTGTATACTCAGTGTCTGATTCTTCAGTGCCTCTACATTTTGAGGTGGCTTGTTATACAACTATGATAATTGCAACATGTGGTTGTGGTTGTATTGTATAAAAAGTTGATTATATTTGGAATTCAGAAGAGAGACACAGGTTGGAAATTTATCTTCCCATAGTTATCTGCATTCTAACTGATGGCTGAAGGTTTAAGAAGAAATGATACCAAGTGCTGGAGAGGTTGTGGGGAAAGGGGAACACTCATCCACTGCTGGTGGGAATGTAAACTCATACAGCCACTATGGAAAGCAGTGTGGAGAACCCTTGGAAGACTTGGAATAAACTCGCCACCGGACCCAGCCATACCACTCCTGGGCATGTACCCTCAAGACTCACTCCACCACAGAGATACATGCACGACCATGTTTATTGCAGCTCTCTTCACAATAGCAAGGAACTGGAACCAACCCAAATGCCCCTCAACTGATGAGTGGATAGAGAAAACGTGGTACATCTACACAATGGAGTTCTATGCAACAGTAAAGAAAGACGACATCTTTACATTCTACCATGCCCCCTCTTCCACAGATTGTTCCCTAGGCTTAGAAAAGGGGCACAGGTGGATGAGAAGTAAAACAGTCCACTCTCTCTGGAGCTGTTGACTTGGACTCTGGTCAATTCTGTCTGTTTTTTTTTTTTTTTTGTTTTTTTTTATTACATCTTGAATTTCTTTTGATCCTACTAAGGAAGCACAAGCATTTAGATATATAGGTATTTAAGCAGCACTAAAGTTATGGTAGGTTCTTTATAGACACATATGTTTGGTGATATGTTAATCCATGAATACTTTTTTCCCACCTGTTTAAATAAGACAGGGTCTTACTGTGGCTTATAACATCTCCTAACCTGTAGAAGATGTAAGCTTGTGGCATCAGCCCTGGGTTATTCCTCCAGGAGAGAAGGCCATAGCCATTAATTTGGGATATATAGGCACATGGTTGCCCTCTGCTGCACAGTATTTCAAGGCAGGTGAGGTGTAGCTGGTGCTGACGGTGGATTCTTGCTTAACTCAGGGAGAACCGTATTTGCTTATATGGTTAGTGGCTTTGGTAACACTCACTGGTATTCCCAGAGGGCCATCTGTACACTTGCATGGTGGTCTCAATACATCCCTCCATGTTAACATCAGGTCTTCGGCAGCAGGTCTTATCGCCTCCTCCTCCTGCAGTTATCCGCAGGGGTGAATGGTGAAAACTACAGGCGATGTAGTCTGGGCACTCATTTGATCAACTTGATTGAACAAACAACCTGTGCACCCACCACTGGATGGTGGGGCTGTGGGGGTTGGCACAACAGCCTGCAGATTGGTTTTGCACGAAGGATGCTTGTACTCATGGATTATCACTTAGAAGCTAAAAAATGAAAAAAAAAAAAAAAACAAACAGAGAAGATGCAAGACAAGTTAGGGCAGAATACATGAGCTGGGATGGGGTGGGGTGGGGGGGAAGGAAAGGGAAATATGCCTGACTGATTTGGAAAATGTGTACGAAATGCACAAAAGCATCAATAAAAATTAAATTAAAAAATAAATAAATAAATAAAAAAAAAAAAAAAGCCAGCGAAGCTTTGCAGGAAAATGGCTGGGCAGAGGACATCATGCTGAGTGAAGTAACACAGTCCCCAGAAAAACAAAGACAAATGGCATCCCTCATCTGTGGATGCTAGTGCCAATTACTCTGGTTGTAAGAATTCTTGTCTAGGCCCCCTGAGCTTTGTCCAAAGCAGTTGGGTGTAATGCATATTGGAAACAACAACAACAAAAGACGCAACAGAACAGAACAAAAACAACAGAAAGACTCAACAAAAGAACTGACTAAACAGTGAACTTCTGCTCAAAACATCAATTCCTCATGGAGAATATTGAGGAATAGATTGGGAATAGAGATGAAAGGCATGTTTGGCAGAATGCTAGCCTCTGGTGGGTGGGGAATGGGCGGGAACACGAGTCTAGTTGGTTAAAAAAATAAAAATAATAATTTGGAAGAAAAAAAAAAAAGAAAGTATGTCCTAGGGAGCGTGTGGGCTTAATAAAGAAAAGGATTATGAACAGAACCCTGGAAATGCCAACCCTGAAGGGCAAGAAATAAGAGAATGACGGAGAGGGAAGCATCAGCAGAGTAAATCTGGACACGGGGAAGCTAAGGAATGTCAGCAACTATACTTGTGCTGTGATAAAATACCATGACCAATACACTTTATACAAGGAAGAGTTTATTGGGCTTACCATTCCAGAGAAAGCAGGGGCCATCATGGGGGAGGTATGGGAGGAGGAAGTGAGA
The DNA here is from genome assembly GCA_009823505.1 of Rhizomys pruinosus. Classification (NCBI taxonomy): domain Eukaryota; kingdom Metazoa; phylum Chordata; class Mammalia; order Rodentia; family Spalacidae; genus Rhizomys; species Rhizomys pruinosus. The sequence continues at coordinate 704,575 of VZQC01009682.1, read as the reverse complement.
ACAGAAAGCTGAGGGCTCACATGTTCAAGTAGGTACTGGAAGCAGAAAGAGTGAAACTGCAAGTAGGACGGGGCTATGATCTCTCAAGTCCACCACCGTGATGCACCTCCTCCAGCAAAGCCGCACCTCCCGCACTTCCCCAAACAGCGCCACCAACGGACCAAGTATTCAAATACTTAGAGACTATACCTCATTCAAACCATCACAGTCACAGATGAGGGTTCTATGCAGAGTTGAGCATTTAGATGCTGCAGAAAAAGCACTGGACACACAACCATGGGTTTTACAGGAAGCTGGTAACTCTCCAGAGCAGTTTCAGAAGAACTGAAGAGGAAGCATAGACAGAGATGTGGTGAAGACTGGGTAACTTATTTTTTTTTATTTTTTTATTATTATTTTTTTATTATTATTATTTATCTTTGTATGTGTATGAATGTACTGTCTGCATGCAGGTCTGTGCACCCGTGTCGTGCAATGCCGCGGAGGTCAGAAGAGGGTCTCGGTTTCCCCTGGAACTGGAGTTCTCCTGGAATTGGAGTTACAGACGGTTCTTAGCCGCCATGTGGGTGCTGGGGATCGAACCCGGGTCCTCTGCAAGAGCGTCGGTGCTCTTAACCGCTAGGCTATCTCTCCAGTCCCGACTGGGTAACTTATATATAGTAGGTGCTTAGTGAATAATTGTTGAAGGAATGAATGTGAGATGATGAAATAGAGAGAAGATGGTTATTGATGGAAGAAAATGTAAATACTAGAAGAAAATAAAGATTAAAGGAGTCTTTGTGTGGAGAAAGGGAAAAAGGAGATTTTAGTATTTGGACGTGCATCTCTCTCAGCATCTAGCCCTTGCTGCCCTCTCTACATTAGCACCAGGAGATGGAGTTTGTATGGTGGCCCTGCTAAATGCACTCCATAGTAATAAGAGCCAAGTTCCAGCGTAAGCTGCTGTGTAACAGCACTTCCTGGGTGAGATGCTGACATTTCCCAGAACTTTCAAGATTTAACAAGAGGCCATGGGCGGTTTGAAGGAGAGAGTAGTCAGTCAACTCTAACAAAGGAGTACAAACTCTGAACTGGTCCATGTCATGCCATCATCAAGTAAACGAATTCAAGTTCAATAGTGTCTTCCTTCCTCCAAAACACCTAATCCAGCACAAATATGGCTGGTCCCTTGTGGCTATACCAGATGGGATGGAGGGTAGAGGGAGGTGGAGGGAGATACAAGAAGTGATAAAGGATGTGGAATAATCCTTTCTGACAACTTCATACTGTGTTTCCCTTTATAATCAGGTTTAAAATCATAATACTGTTTCCCATAATCAAAAGGCTCTTTATTAACTTTACAATTTCTGTTTTAGATTACCAATGTAATCTAATAAGATAAATTTGCCAGCCATAATTGTTACAAGTTGGCCTAAGGATGAATTATGCCAAGCCTCTCCCAACCCCAATATTGACTAAGTAAAGAAAATCCTTGTCTAAATATACATTAAAACATAGTAGGTAACGGATATGATATTTTAATTCACCTGCCTTCATGTCTTACTGATTTTCTACTGGGCTGAGGTCTGTTTTGGAGCAGAGAAATTCTAGGTCAATGGAAAATTAGGAAGTGATAAAAATGAGCGAATTTGGATCTTTGCCAAATCAAGTGTCCAAGAGACCAACTTAGGCTAACCAGGATGGCAAATGTCCTTTTAAAAAATCATCATTAAAGTACTCTTGCTTTACATTTTGCCTCACAATTATCACAATGTGGTAGATTTCTCTAGGCTACCATAGTCTAAAGTAGTTTCTTGGGAGAAATGGTTGGATCTTTCATTAATATCAAAGGATCAACTTTCACCAAAGAAAAATCAGCCTTTGATCATCCTCCATGCCACGGGATCCTGGTTGAGCTGAAGCCATGAAGCTTGTGTGCTCTACTATGCCACTAAAGCCAAGAAAAGATCTTCTAACAGCAAGCTCTTTCTCCTGAGAAATCATGAGGCGCAATAGTCTTATTTTTCTTTCCCCAAATTTGTTATAAGCCAATAGAATATCATACAAAAGTGTGTAACAATATTATTTTCTTTCTTCTCAGGTATTAGTGTAAACAAGTATTTTTTTCCATCTGAAAAGTCACATGAAAGAGGAATCTAGACTTTTTCACAGTATCTGCACACACAGACATATGGACTCTGAAAAGTGGACAATGTTGGATAAGCACCTGGTGAGCTCAACATCAGTATGTAACACTTTTTAAAGATCACCCTCCTTCGGGTGCCCTTCCTAAATTCTTCCTCCATTCTCAAGTCTTTTGATTGTGCCTCTTTCAACTCAACTGGGTCATAGAAAGCCATGAAATTCCATGAAGTATCCCAGGTATGTCTGTGAGGATGCTTCTTGACAAGATTTATAATTTAATTCATAAAATCAGTTTATGAATTCATAATATTCCTAAGCAGGGCCTCCCCAATTCACACAGACCTTATATAATCATTTAAAGGTTTGAATAAAAGGGTCACAGTGGTGCACTCAGATACCATCAACAAAGTTAAGAATAATGTCTATTTTGAAAGCATTTTCCTTCCTCCAGAAGCCCCTTACACTTTTAAAGTAAGCTCTGTCCCTTAAATCACCTAATTCAAAACAAATACAAATTCTTTTTGGGGGTACTCCAGATGGGATGGAAAACGGGAGTTAGGTTAAGGAATGGAGAAGGGACCTCAGTCTTCGTTGATTCGTACTCAGGGCTACAGCTCAAACTACTGGCTGTCCTCATTGTCAGGCCTTCAGACTACAGATCTTGGGACTTCTCAGTCTCCATAATCCTGGGAACAAATTATTTTATAAAGAATTATTACACTTATTTATTTGTGTTGGGCTGGGTGTGCAAGGATGTGATGGCACATATATATTGAGGGAGTTGTTCCTCTACTTCCATCATGTGGGTCCTGGGGATTGAACTCAAGTCATTAGGGTGACTCATTGGCAAGAGGTGCCTTTATTCTCTGAGCCATTTATTGGCTCCTATAATCTTTTTTTTTATTTTTTACGGGGAGAGATAGGCTCTCCCCGTAGTCACAGCTGGCCTGGAACTCATTATGAAGACCAGGCTGGCCTGATCCCACAGCATTATGCCTACATCTGCCTCCCTAGTGGTCAAAATAAAGAAGCGGGCCTCCATGTCTGAGCCCCATACTATTTTATAAATATATTTTGAGAATTTTGAGAATAATGAATATCGTCTTTGCATTATTTCCCTTCTTCCCAGTCTCCTTCCAGTTCCTCTCATCGTTTCTCCATTCCCTCTGTGCTGGATAGCTTTAGTGTCAACTTGACACACATGAGTTGAGGGAGCCTGAACTGGGGAATTGGCTCCATTGGACTAGCCTGTGGCCACATCCGTGGAGTATTGTCTTGATTGTTGGGCAATGTGGGAGGGCCCAGCCCACTACCAGTGGTGCCACCCTGGGCAGGTTGTTGTGTACCATATAAGAGGGCAGGCTGGGCATGGGCCAGGGGAGCAAGCCAGTAAGCAGCATTCCTCCATGGCCTGTGCCTCAGCTCCTGCCTCCAGGTTCCTGCCCTGTGTTCCTGCCTTGGGCTCCTTGAGTGATGAACTGTGGCCCAGGAGATGTGAGCTGAATAAACCCTTTCCTCCCCAAGTTGGTGTCAGTCGGAGTGTTTTGTCACAACAATTGAAGACAAACCAGAACACACTCCCTCTCAATTTCTTCTCTTCATATATACATATATGCACTGAGTCCATTTAGTAGTGAAATGGGATAGAAAGAATGTAAAAGCCAGATGGACAAGACACCTGCCACTATTTACTGCATTCTAGACATGATATGGAAGTGACATCAACCAAATCTCCATGGTTGGTAGTCTAATAAGATCAACATAATGACAAAATCATTTGACATGCCAAAGTGAATGGGGGAAATATCAAAGGTCCCATCTCAAGATGAAGAGCTACAGGCAATCAATAGATGCCGAGAGATTATCTAATCCCTGTATTGTTCATTTAAAAACTTTATATCCCAATTGTTCCTGTGTCACCAAAGAACCTTGACTTATAGAGGTCTATTGTCATGTTCTTCTGGGTCCTGCTATGTAGAGTACGAGAAGACTTGATGATCATGTCAAAATCCCAGTGCTTTGAACTGTGCATCCTTTGTAACCAAGCCTTCCAGTCACAAAGAAGTGCTCTATCCATGTCATGGAACATCCTCCTGACACTCACATTGTGCAACTGTTTAGACCAGGAAGTAGCAACATGACTTCCTTCCCTCTTCCTATAATCCTTCTCAGGTTGTGTAATGGGAAAGTTCATTTATAGGGAATTCCTTACTTAGAGAAAATAAGCATATAGATTAAATAACTCAAAAACTGATTTTTAAAGTAATTTTAAATTCTGTTTTCCAAATTGACCATTCTGGTTCTGCTTATCTAGACGATCAATTCTTTGGGCTACATAAGTCAACAAGCAATAAGTAGGACCTAATTAAACTACAAAGCTTCTTCCAGCAAAAGAAACAACAAAGGAAATAAAGATGAAACCCACATAGCAGGAGAAAATCTTCACCAGTGACACATCTGACAAAGATTTAACATGCATAAAGTATAAATAACTCAGAAAGAAAAAAAAATAAGAAAGCAAATGACACAATTAAAAGATGGCCTATGGATCTAAAACTTCAAATGAGGAAATAAGATGGCTAAGAAACATCTTAAAAAGTGTTCAGCATCAGGCTGGAGAGATAGCCTAGCAGTTAAGAGCACTGACTGCTCTTGCAGAGGACTCAGGTTCGATCCCCAGCACCCACATGGCAGCTGAGAATTGTCTGTAACTCCAATTCCAGGAGAACTCCAGTTCCAGGGGAATCTGAGACCCTCTTCTGACCTCCGCGGCATTGCACGACATGGGTGCACAAACCTACATGCAGACAGTACATTCATACACATACAAAAATAAATAAAAAAGTGTCCAGCATCATTGGTAATTAGGGAAATGTGAATTAAAATCACCTTAAAATTTCATCTTACCCCAGTCAGAGAACAAATGATACCAAATGCTGGAAAGACTGTGGGGGAAAGAAAGCTCTTATTCACTGCTGATGAGATTACAAGCTCATTCAACCTCTCTGGAAAACAGTGTGAAGAGCTCTTAAAAAAATAAACATATGATATGACCCAGTTATTCCTCCCCCATGGTATACCCAAAGGACTTATTCTATTCCAGAGATTCTTGCACATCCATGTCTGTTCCTGCTCTTTTCACAATAGCGAAGAGATGGAATCAATTTATGTGTCCCTCAGTGATGAGTGGAAAAGGAAAACATGGTACATTTATACAATGGAGTTCTACTCAGTGATAAAGATAAAATCATGAAAATTTCATGTAAATGCATGGAAAGAGAAATTATTATGCTAAGTGAAGTAACACAGACTCAGAAAAACAAATGGTGTATGTTCTCTCATATGTGGATCCTAGCACCAAATCCTTACATGTGAGCACGTAACCTGATGTAAATGCAGGAACCAGGAAAAGTAACCAGGGAGGTAAAAGGAAAAAGAGAAGAGCAGTAGGACATAGGCGTTACTAAGGAAGAGATGGGTAAAATGGGGGTATTTAAATGGGAAGAGGAGAGGGAGGGTTATGCAAGGCATTATGGGGATAAAGAGAGGTGGGACCATAGGAGAAAGGTATTATCAAGGGAGAAATGGGAAAAATGGGATACATCAAATGGGGATGGTGTGGAGAGAGGGTTAGACAAGGAGAAATGATACGAATAATGCCTAGCTACCGGAAAAATCCAGAGAGAATGTGTTAGTCCCATAACCTGCTGCCAAGTTACACATGCAATATCTCTACATGAGTCCATGTGTACAGCTGAGGGCTACATGACAAGAAACAGTGCCAGATAAGAGACACCTTCCTTTGAGTTGGTGCCCAGAATTACACAAGCTAATGCCACAGCCCTTAATTGCATCCCAGAACTTAATAAGACCCTATTGCTGAAGAGAGGACATATTTGGAGACAGGATTCAAAGTAACAGAGTGGGAACTGACTTGGAAACCACCTCCCGGAAGGCTAGCTCTCACAGCTTTGGAGAGCACTATACAAGCTGCTAAGGAAGAACATCAATCGATGGTTCCACCCCAGCTTTAAGGCCTAAGAACCACATCAATGACTGGTACAGCAAACAATATTGGTTCCATAGTGATATTTTTTTTAACTTGTAGGTAATCAACAGCTACCTAATTGGACTTAAAGACCACTCAATGGGAAGAAATTCATGTGTAGTGTTATAAATATAAACAAATACATGTAGCTGGAGAGGTCATTGATATTAGAGGAAAATCCCAAGGCTGTCACATGCCTAGAGAAATGTAATTTCTTACTATGTGCAAAATATGTATCCTTATATTTACTGACAAGTATCCTGGTCACCACTTATCAAAGAAGCTTCTTTTCAAAGGATGGAACTGGTCATACACAGAGATTGTCTGTGAACTGTCAAGCCTAAGTGGCAAGTCTACAATGGAACCTGTACACCCACAGCTCATGGAATATAGATCAAAGAGGAAAGAGCATTAATCCATTTCTCAGTTCTCACCAACAAAGCTCCCTCATGCAACAGAGGGCCAAGGAACACAAAAGGTCACAAATAGCTAAAGCATAGAGAATAAGAATCTGCAGAATGTGGGTACTTGAACAGGACTCCTAATATTAAATCCTGCCCACCCAGGGCTCAGGGACCATTTTGGAAGAGGTGGTGGAAATATTGTATGAGCCAGGAAGAAGATGCATGGCCATATGGAAATAGAGCCCCACAGACTTCTGGGACCTTGCTCATATGAACCTACAACAATGGTGTCAATATGCACAAGACCCATGCAAACTCAAGCAGACAAAAATCCAGTATAAAACTGTGGAAATGGGCAGCAGACCCCAATCTTAGCTTAAGAATTATTGGCAATTGGGCTGGAGAGATGGCCTAGTGATTGAGAGCGCTGGCCGCTCTTTCAGAGGACCTGGGTTCGATCCCCAGCACCCACATGGCGGCCACGAACCGTCTGAAACTCCAATTCCAGGAGAACTCCAGTTCCAGGGGAATCCGACACCCTCTTCTGACCTCCGCGGCATTGCACGACAAGAGTGCATGGACTTGCATGCAGACAGTACATTCATACACATACAGAAATAAATAAAATTAATAAAAAATGCTTAAAAAAGAATTATTGGCAATTGATTACTGCTGTGTGAGGAAGAGCTGATTTTTTTAAGAGGGTGGACCCTGGATGAGCTGCTTAGAACCCAGTGAATGAATTTGCAGTGAAGGTTACCTGAGGACACCGGCTTGAGAGAATAGGCCCTGACACTGGTCAGAGAATGTATGAGTCCCAGTGAGGGACTATGGAAGAACACCAATGGGGAAGGGGTGTAGAGATGATGTGGGTGTTCTGTGTGAAATATACAAGAATTCATTAAATATTTACAAAAATAAAAAGTTTGGCATGTATGGCTACTCCATTGCTCGCAAGTTATTTTAGCGTGTGAACATGAAGTGCACCATGGGACAGGGCAGGAAGGAGATCTGGCCTAGTTCACGCTGCTTCCTTTTTTTTTCTTTTTTTGAATTTATTTTGGTATGTGTATGAATGTACTGTCTGCATGTAGGTTTGTGCACCCGTGTTGTGCAATGCTGAGGAGGTCAGAAGAGGGTGCCGGATTCCCCTGGAACTGGAGCTAAAGATGGTTCTCAGCTGCCATGTGGGTGCTGGGGATCGAACCCTGGTACTCTGCAAGAGCAGCCAGCACTCTTAACTGCTAGGCCATCTCTCCAGCCCAGACACTGCTTCTTGCCTCTCGGTGAAACTGGGCTTGGACACTGCCTGAATTGATTTTTTTTAATTTAATTTTTATTGATGGTTTGTGCATTTCATACATCATTTTCCAATTCAGATCAGGCATATTTCCCTTTCCCTTCCCCCCCACCCCCACCCCATCCCAGATCATGTATTCTGCCATAACTGTCCTGCATCTTTCAGGTTTTTTTTTTTCATTTTTTAGCTATAAGTGATAATCCATGAGTATAAGCATCCTTCGTGCAAAACCAATCTACTGACTGTTGTGCCCAAACCCCCACAGTCCCACCATCCAGTGGGGGGGTGACAGGTTGTTTGTTCAATCAAGTTGATCAAATGAGTGTCCAGACTACATCGCTGTAGTTTCACCGTTCACCCCAATCGCAGCCTTTACATTCTACCAC